>JAHKKF010536925.1:6064-26869 GCA_019740295.1 Labeo calbasu | reverse complement strand
GACTCGTTCGTCCCGAATCACATTAAAGATTCGTTCAAAATGAACGAATCGTTCAAGAACGACCCATCACTATTATCAAGTAGGCTATATCACCAAATCGCACACAGAGTGCATGCGCGTTGATTTATTAGTCCATTGAAACTCAAAATTCCAGGCATTCTAAATTGCAGACGGCAAAAAATGCTTCTGTATGCTTTATGCTTTATTTATATATTTTAATATAGTTATTACTTAATCTATATCACACAAAGAGTACAGTTTTTCTGCAGATGTCAGCATAACACATTAAATAATACTTTTATACAAGTTCAGTAAAGTAACAAGTGACTTAGATTTTAGACATAATATTGCTTGTTTTTGCTCAATTTTGCCAACGAAAATAGTTCCAAACAAACATCGCAGCACTGTTTTGGTTCCCTGAGCAATAGACGGTGTTTACTTATTGAATGAATCCCCTTTTTGAACGAATCGGTTGATAAAAAATGATTCAGTGATTCACTAATTAACACAGTCAAATGCTTTGGTCCAGAATGAATCAGCCATTTGAATGAATCGGTTGAATCTCAATGACTTACTCATTAACAGTCACTTACTGCCACCTACTGGCGGTTTTAATTTCACATTTCAACTTTTTTTTCCATGTCTTAATTATTTCAAATATCAGTATTAAGCGTTTTATGTTAAAAACAAAACAAATGTGTAACAGCAGTTAAAAAACATCCATGTCCCCTCTGAGATACATTAACCTGTAAATACATCTAAATGCTATTTCAGATGCAAATTCCAAAAATGTTTTCTTATGTTGGAATGAAAGACACCAGTACCAAATGAAGTGCTTCTTATTCTTACCCCAAAAATACAACATGGAAGAAAGAGTTAAAACCGAATACAATCTTGCTACTCAAGCTGTGTAGGAACATTTTTTATATGAAGAGTTCAGATGCAAAACCAGCTAAATCCACCTGATGTCTTTAAAAAATGCATTTTTATCAGGCTCAGATGTATAGGTTTCTATGTAAGTACCGGTACTTCTGATTGGGCTAAGGCTGGTATTTTAGCGAGTTTGAAGAAAAAGTATTTGATGGATGTGTAATATGTGTCGAGAGCGTTCATTCAGTATCATTATCTCATTTTTGACCAAGATGGCTTTTAGCTGGTTTTGCATCTGAACTCTTTATATATTTATTTGCTTCTTTTCCGTTTTGCATTTACTTGTACTTTTACTTTCAATACTTAAGTATGTTTAAGATTAAAAAAATATATACTTTTTGTACTTAAGTACAATAAATATCACATACTTTAAGACTTTTACTCAAGTAATATTCTAAACGGTGACTTCAACTTTTACCAAAGTCATTTTATGGTTAAGTATGGCTTTCAGGTACTTTATACAACACTGGTTTTGAGTACTATAAGACAGTTTGAATTCTACTGTTAGATAACTGAAAATCTTTTTCATGCGTGTCTTTTTCATTTTTTTCTGTATTGTGATATGTAATTGCAGAGCAGTTGATGACCTGTCTTTTTTCTTTATGTGGTTAATAATCTGAGATATTGAGCCTGTGTGAATTGGAGTTACATACAGTGTCTGTTTAAAAATTATTACACAATTACCTCCAGACAAACAGAATTTTTGATTGCAAAAAGAACAGTTGTAAGATCCTGGTCGGACTGTTTCTTGTTGCAACAGCTAATGCCAACTTACAACACAACAAATTACAAAAACGGACTGAATGATCAGCCTGGTGTTCATGCATTTTGAGCCGTAGTGTATGATTTCTGACTTTTCTTTTTCTTTTTCAGTATTATGTTACAAAAAACAGTGCTTGTGACATCCCTATTTCTAAAAATTGGCAAAAGCTTTTAACACAGATGCACATTGAAACATAGGTGTAATTTATGTCTCTGCTGTTTTTGGCCTAGTTTTCTTCACCAGTTTGTGGAAAGGAAATGGGGAAAGTACAGAAGACTGCAACTGGAGTTTTAATTTATTTTTTGTGTTGTAATGAGTGGGGTTCTGATCATGCAGTTTGTTAATTTTTAATATTTTATGGTGAGCACTTTGAAGGCAACAGCAGTGCATACAGACTCACACATTGATCTATTGCTTTTTCACAGCTGCTCCAGTTCGCTATTCATTCTTGTATAATCACCACACAAACTGCAAGTAAATGTGATATACAACTACCATTTGGGTTTATTACAATATAAAAAGTGATATTAGGCAAATTAGAACAGAGAAACTTTATTTAACCTTTATAAACTTTATGAACAAAATGCTACTGGATTTATCCACTGATGTACAGAATCCCAGGGGAGACAGTGGCAGATGTAGGACTTATGTTATCAAGTTAAATATGTTGCATGTTCATTAGAATACTTGAATGGATCAGCAAGAATAATTGCTCCCTTCAGTCACTCTGGAATGAGTTAATGACTCGTTTTATGTTGAAAAATGGACAGTCGGTGTGGTATTAAAATTTTAATTTGAATGATTTTTGGACGTTTCTTATGTTAGCTGTGTTCAGACATGGAAGTAAGCAAATACTCTTCTTCTGACGTTAATGTCACAGACTAATAATTTATTAAAACTGTAAAGGATTTGTGCATAATCTAATTAATATTAATGAGCATAACGTATGCTATTTCTTGACAACACATACAAACACATCAGTGCAAAAGTGACAGCCATGCATTTAAAATGCACATGTTGCCCTTCATGAAAAATTAACCAAAATGTTGATTATTCATCTTACACTGTGTTTTTTATTTATTTATTTTTTTTGTCCAGTAAAATGCTCTCAAAAAATGAGTGTCACTCCCCCTAATTATAAATACCATCTGCTGTATTCTGCCATATTTGTTGCTTTCTGTAAAATGTAGTTGTAATGAAACAGCCATTAAAATATTTTTATATGTATACATGTTGACATTTATATTTAAAAAAATGGTAAACAGCAAATCCACAGACACTCTTTGAAACAAACAAAACAAACAAACAATTTACATGAGTTTTAGCCCACTCTGTTTCCATCACCGAGATTCTGGTCTGTGTTGAGTATTTTGAATGGATGTGGAGTGACAGATACGGACTCATTTTATCTTGCTTGAGGCAAATCTCAGCGAGATGACAGCGCTATTGCAGGCCTCTGGGAGACTGCTCATTTTTTAATTCATCCCTCCTTCATGAAGTGGGGAATTGGGGAGGCATTGTTCAATAATGAAATAAACTCATCATCTGGGGACTCTTGAATTGTCTCATTTTGGAGATGGCATCTTCAGCCTGCAAGAACCCCTCATTGCTACATACATTGTTGTTTGATTCGGTTGTTTTTTTCATTATGTTTATGAAGAGCAATTAATGTTTTATAGAAACTGACTTGTATTATTTAGAGAAGAATCAAAGGGAATGTTCGGAATGGTATGTCAGATACCATTTCTGAAATTTTAAAATGAAGTGTGCATACCGTGCATTTTCAATATGCTTGGAATATTTGCATTTACCACAACTTGTTGAAATGCAGCTGTTTCAAAGTGGGTAGGATGTTTGTATTGGTTTGTAGCCCTTGCTAGTTTTTAAAATATTCTGGTCTCTAGATATGGCTCAGGTACTATCTTTAATGCCTATGGACTTCTTCTGCATATATTGTTGGTACCTGTTGAAAATTGTAGGTCAGATCACTGTGAAAATTCACATCACATCTCTCCTTCAGCTTCAGTCTTGGAGGGCTAGTGTCCTGCTGAGTTTAGCCCTAACCATAACCAAACAGTTTTTCAGAAATTACTTGCAAATTACTGACAGGTGGGTTAAATTGGAATTGGTACTAAAGTCTGCAGGACACTGGTACTCAGCACTTAAGTTGAAGAACACTGCCCTAAGAGGACATGATGATGAGAGGAGAAAAAAACATATTTTATTGGTTTTGCATCTGCTCACAAATCTTTTCTATTTAATCGAAAAACTTTCATTCTACTGGGAAACTAATCTCATGACAATACCTGTGGGAGCTTTTTCACAAGACGTGAAATATGTACCAATATATACGTTTCGTGACACATTCGATGTGAAATGTCCACTGAGTGATGCTAAAAGTGTGTTTGTTTGTTTTCCCCCAGAACACGTGAATATACAGTTGCAATAAACCGTATTCAACCCCTTTGACCTGCAAGACATTTGGCTATGGAGAACCAAATTTTATGAAAACATTTATGAAACAAAGGCATCAGTAAACTAGTAGAGAAAGTTTATTAGTACACATTTGAGTGATTCTGAGAATGTCACATTGATGAATTATGATACAATTCAAATTGGCTCTAAATGTTCATGTTCAAAATTATTCAACCCCTAAAAGTGAAATTTTGTGCAGAATCTTTTATTCTTTAAAACCAAAAGTGCTTAGAAGCTTCTGTCACCTTTCCACTGCAATCTTGGCCCATTCCTCACCTGAAAAAGCTTCCGGATCACTGATGATCTTTGGTTTTCACTTTGCCACAGAAATTCTGTTAAAGATGCAATTTTGATAAAGTCCTGGGTCTTCAGAAAAGCTTGTATTTTTAAAGTACTGCAGTCTCTGGAGGGTTGAATAATTTTGATTGCAACTGTATGTCACCGCAGTTCTGACTTGAAATGACCGTTGAGTGGCACTATAACTCTAATGCTCCATGATGTTTTAAAATGTGACATGGTGTTTTTCACGGCATTAGTACCCAAGGATTCTGCATCCTAAACCCAATTCTGTGCTGGCTAAGCTACAGAGAAAGCTTGTTGCAACCAACAATTTGTGCTACCCTGTCAGATTTTACTACCTCCCATTAAAACAGTTGGTAGCATAATTCGACAGCAAAAAATGCTACCTAGCAGACTTTGTGGTGTGAGGCTTTATTAACGTGTACACCTACCCCAGCCATAAAACTACCCTTACAATAGTAAAAATACAGTGTTGGTAGCATAATCTGATAGGTAGCATTATTTATCAGAAAACCTGTTAGCAAACATATAGAGCTGTAATCATAGTATTCATTTCTGTTGGAAAGTGCAGCAGTATGTACTTATTGGTACATATTTTACGTCTTGCAAAAAGTTCCCAGAGTTATGTTTTTGTCATGAGATCAGGTAGGAAACCAGTTTTACCCTATGTGAGCAAATACAAAACTTTTGCAAAAGAACACAGATTTCCATAACCAGTTTTACACTCTGAGTTTTTTTTTCAAGTGAACACAAAGCATTTTCTTCTACCTTATATAATTTTTCAAACAAATGCAAATTTTTTTGCAAAAGAATGCAAATGGTTTTCGAGTTTACACAATTTATTTTTGAGCAAACACAAAAGCATTGCATATAATTTTTCCTCCAGTCTCATTTTTTTCCCATCACCATGTCCCTTTAGGGGCTTTCGTAACAAAGTACATGATTTGAGGAATCATTCTTTTCAGGAGCACAAACAATGCGGCACCTGTCCAACCAAAACACAATGCATAGAATACTATGAATTACACACTGCATATATCTCAATCATTTGGATTGAAAATACAAATGTTAATATTTCAAAAACAATATTAGGACACCATAACCGTGCAAGGTAAAAATGAGATCGTGTAGCATAGTACTGTTTGAAACATTTATTGTTGCACACTGCATACTGCTTGACATGTTTTTAAAATTAAGAAGGCAATATACAGTATACTCTGTAATGTGTAATAGGCCTTATGCCTTACTGCATGCCAATGTATGCTGCAATGATTTATCATCTGCTTCTTCATGTCAGGTGTGAGCGGATAGGTGATTGTCTGCGAGACTTTGGCTTGTGTGTGGGTTTGGCAGTGTAAAATGCTTGCTCTGCACCTATGTCAGATGGACCTGCTGGGAGTTCTCAGTGTGAATGTGCGCACCAGCCCTTCTGATGGATCCATAACCTCAACTCATGCCCCTCAGCATTGTAATTGATTTATGACTAACCAATCATATGCTCATCTAAGACAATCTAGATATGAGGGAAGTGAATGTTCCCTTACTACCACAGAGGTTCCCAGAGTAAAATCTTATTACCGGAGTTAGTGGGGACTTAATTGAGTTTTCAGTTGTTTCATTAAGGTATCAAAGATGTCTCTGCTCAAATTCCTTTGATCAAATAAAAATAGACTCAAATGAAATATACATTTGTTGACATACAGTACAAATATAGAGCTGTAAATTTAATGCAAATAGCAGCTCAGATTATTTGACCTCAGAAGAGTTTTATATTGTTTTAGAATATAGTTCATATTCAGAGCACTGAACACGTGGTTATTTTTAATTCTAATATATTTTATTATTATTTATATTATTACATTTCTGCCAAGCCAAAGACATGTGGTTTGCCCAACATGAAAAAAGACTGAGTGTCAACGTCAGGATCCTTAAAATGCAATATTCTGACCTTTTTATGAAAGGTTAGTCTGTGTAGTGCAACTCCCCAAAAGGTATGAACTAGTAATTTACAATATTTGAAAAACCTAGAAGATACCTGTTTATGCTTTGTAAAGTGGATTTTAAAAGTACTTTTATCATGGACACTAATTGTTAATTCTAATCTGAGCAATCTTATCTCCTCTGAAACTGTGGCATTACTTTTTTTCTCAGGAGAAGCGGAAGACTTCCGTGGAAGTCTCCATTTGCTCTCCATGTATTCTCATTGCCGTCTTGAAGACATATGGCTTGTGTTTTTTCTCTCCTGCGGGCTGTATCCTGAAGCTCATGTCTTGAGCAGCGCCTCTCCATGTCTTCTGAGGAAGCGCTGTGTGTAGTTTTGAAGTGATTCTGACAGGGACAGACACGTCTCATTGTGTCAGACTTCAGTTTTCCAAAACACGTTCCCTTCGACCAGGTTTTGATCTGCCAGAGCGCTGAACCTCTGGATCACTACACTTGTCAGCCAAACAGCTTTGAGGTAACAAATTGTTTGATTTGTCTTTGACAGTTTGGGTGTACACAAATAAACCAGTGTTGCATTGGATTGCACATGTACCATTCAGTGAAGCAGGTATGGCATGCTAGATGTGCCGCATAGTGATCCCAGTCTCACAATGACTGAATGGATTGATTCCGTGTGGGTGGAATGGATGGAAGTGAACAACACATTCTCACCCTCAAGCAGTGTTGGAAGGTGTTCGCGGCAGGCTCTTCACCACTTTTGAGAGCTAGAAAGTTCCAGACTGCCTGTTGTGTTTTTGTGCTTGCTTAGGATCACACACAGCTTTCTAAACACCTTAACACTCTGGGGTATGAGGGGGTTTTGGGACCCTGGAGAAGTTTTGACATGCCCTGACTATTTCTTTCAGTATCTTAAAAACATATTAAAGTCTGATTATACTGTAATCGGCACAAACTGGGTTACAATAATATGTAAGCAACATGAATGTACATGTCTGTGTTTTTGAGAAAACGTTTATGCGTGGTTAGTGATCTAATGCCAGTAAGATTACCAAAGATTACTTACTCTGTATAAATGATCTCCTCTGCTGGATCAAGCTGCGCATTGCATTGTTTCTTCTTCTGAGGTAAACACAAAGCTTATTCCTCTCAGCGTGTCTTCTTCCAGAAACCAAAAGTAGCCAGGATGAACATGTTGCATTGTTTACGGAGGTGATGTGACATGTTGATATTTATAATATGGATATTTAAAATATCAAAAGCGCTAACAGCTCTTGGCCGTGATCATATTTGTGATAATTAACGGGAAAGACTGTACATTGCGTTGGTTTCATACAGATTATTTCATCACTGAATATTTGTTTTCAATATGACTTGTTTAGTTTAAAAGTAGACACTTCAATCTTTGCATAGATATATTTCTCGTGTCTGTGTGTCAAGTATTCAGTGAGTTTCAGTTAATTTTAGTGACACGTCGCAGAAGGATATTCACAGAGGCTGAGACGACTGAAAGCGTTTAATTTCTTTATTTTACAAAAGCACAGTTTTTTTGATATGGCAAGCATATGTTTTTATTACATAAAAACATGTAGTGAAGCTGCTTTGATTATTTTTCATTGCATTTTTTACAACTTCCACTTTGGCTTATTTTTTCATTGTTAAAAAAATATCAATGAAAAACTGAATATCTTAAAAAAAACTATACAGATACACTTTTAGCTCTGATTCCAATTATAACATACTGGAATGTGTGAATAGCTGTTTGCCAACTATTATACATCCCATGTGATGTTTGCTAAAAAGGAAAGTTGTTTTAGAGGCCGAACAAGTACATTTTGACAGTTTACACAAATAAAAGTAGACCCTTTACAGATTCAAGTTATGCATTACTTTTATGAGTCCAATCAAAAATGACAGAGCAGAGCAGTTCGAATCCTGCCTCGTGGACCTTTCAATCTTCACTGACCCCCCCACAACAAAAAATGACGGAGACGTTCTTTTCAAATAGTGTTAAAGTGTGCACTGTGGGTTGGTCCAGCCAATGCACGTGTGCAATCCTAAGTGTGAATCTTAGAACCGAAGCTTCTGTGGGAACCAGGGCTTATAATGGCAGGTGCAGTGACGTGATGACTTTACCAAATTGGCAATTGGCTCATATATTTAGAAGGTAAAACATATTGCAGTTTTTCCCATTAAAAGTAAAATGAGTGAAACCAGTCTATGATACAGTACACAGTCTATGATACAGCTGAGCTGAACCACCGTAATAACCTTTGAAGGGGTAAGTCAACAGGAAACGCCATTTGCAACCTATTTTACATCTGTAGTGTGACAGATTTTTCTCAGGGAAGCAGAATAATTAATATTAAAGAGAAAAAAAGTGGGTTGACTATTTCCCTCTTGAAACATCGCCTGCAGCCATTTTTGAGGAGAATCTCCACAAATCCCAAATAAGGTTGGGTGATATATCAAATATTAAAGATATAGTGGTAATGTTTTGTTTTGCTGTTGATCTAAGATTATCTGCGTGATTTTGCAGTGATTAATGATTTTCATTTTGCTATTACAGTTCCTACTAAACAGTGTCATAAATATGACTCATGATTATGAGAATGTTAAATCAGAGGCTAAAAACTGATTTAAACAGTGAAAAAGCTTTAGAGTTGATAAGTTTGATTCATTTCTGTGAATTGGTTCAGACCATCGGTAATTCTTTTGCTTTGATTATCTTTGATATAAAAGACTTTCACCAAGTGACAAGCTTATAATAAGCAGAATTAATATTGGGTTTGGGTCACTCTGGATGTGGTGAATGATAGTTATGCTGACATGTCAGCTTGATTGAATATTTGTGGTGCTGACATTTGAATCTTGGATTTTATTGCTGGCAACCATCAATATGCAGAGGAATTAATGTAACCTTGCTGACGTTTTTGCAGTAATGTAAATATATATGCATTTATCACTAGGAAACTTGTAGATCATTTTTTTTAGGTACTCTAGGACTTTGAATCAAGGAGAAAAAGTGCAAATGTTTTATTTCTGGACGTGAACATATTGATATGGCAGCTTTGATATAAAGAATTCAATCTTCTAGGAAACCTTTGCTGTGTATGAAACATTAGTCCTTTTTCTGGAGACATTTCATTTCCTTGCTAATGCTGCCCATTCCAGCCAATCTCTCACCTTTCTTTCTCAGTGGAGTCATTCTTCTGTGTGAAAGATGATCAGTGGTAATTGTTTACTGGTGTATATAAATGAAAATCATTAAGTATTTCTTTTAGAGTTAATGTACTTTTTTTTTTTTTTTTTTTTTTAAATGTATACATGTTTAGCTGTATTTTTGAGCTCTAACTCCAATAATAACATAATGTTTGAGTAGCTGTTTGGCAAATTTTTCCAAAATCCCACACATCCCATGTGATGTTTGCTGGAAAGGAAAGTTGTTTCAGAGGCAGAACAAGTATATTTTGATTAAAGATTACATATACAATTATTTCTTTGGAATAACATGGACTGGTATAATCATCTGCAGAAAGACCATGATCTTTTGTTACTGTAGAAAAGGGTCAGTTTTGATTTCATGTTAATGGACTTCAGTAATGAAGAGGCACGTTCAGTGAGTGGATGGGGGTGGGTGCAAAAAGAAGGGGGAGATGGAGTCGAAAAGAGCGAGACGGGACCAAGAGAGAGCGAGAAAGCATGAGAAGGAGAGCGAGACAGCGTGAGAAGGAGAGCGAGACAGCCACAGAGACTGAAACTAGGATAGATAGACTGTCTTCTCGTTGTCTACTAGAAGATTGATTTGTTGGAGAGTGTCTTGTAGTGAGCTGGCGTGGGGTCCCAAGTCAGAGTCGCATATAGACCTCCTCCTTCTGTACCCCAGCGGACTTCCTGAAGACTTGAAGTGAAAGATAGAGAGACAGCAGCAGGAGACGGGCAGAGACACAGGCGTCTCAATCATGTCTGTCTTAATTGCCACCCAACAGATCGATACGGCTGTCTCCTCTAACATGGTAAGAAACTTTCAATGCTTTCAATGCTGTTTTATCTCTCCAGAGAGACAGATTCTTTACCAAGGGCTTTATATCTTATTAGAATTTTGGAAGGACGTCCGGTGACAATGAATAAATAATTTAATGTTGAAGTCTGAGGGGAATTGTATTGTTATTGCTGTTCTTGTATGTGTAGTTATATGAGATTTGGTCCCAAACTGAATATCACTTGTATGATTTGCTAAAGCTTGTAAAATATATGGCATGCTCATCTGTTGCACTGTAACAGTCTCTCTATCTGTTAATAGGAGTATTCTGAAGTAGTAAACGGTGGCATGTATGTGTTATTTGCAGTGCTTTGTGATGTTTTTTTTTGTTTGGTTGGTTTTTTTTCTTGAAATGAATGTGTTTAAAATCAGGTTTTTAAATGACAATAAATTAAATGAGATGAAATTAAATGAAATGAGATAAAATTAAATGAAATGAGACTATATTCAACTAAATTAAATTAAATTGTGTGCTTGTTTTAATTTTGATTGCTATTTATTTTAGATTATTTTTATTTTTATTACTAGTGCTTTATAATGCTTATATCTCAGAATGAATGTTTTCTGGGTGAGATTTGTTAAATCACAAAATAGTAAATTAAATTAAATTAAATTAAACTTATTTTATTTTATTCGTATTGCATCACTTTCATCAAGTGACAAGCTCCTAATAAGCGAAATTAGGATGTTGAGAATGAGAGAGAGTTATGCTGACATGTCAATTTGATTGAGTATTTCTGGCACTGCAGTTTGAGTATTGCATTTCATTTGCTGCAAATATCAGTATGCAGAGAAATTAATGCAATTTTGCTGAATCTTTGCAGTAATGTAAATATCATATATGCGTGTATCTGTCTGTATTCCAGCATCTTTTTGAAAAAGAAGTTGGAAACTAGGAGGTTATTTGAGATTGGGTGCCAATGTTTTATTTCTGGACATGAACATATTGATGTGGCAGCTTTAATATAAAGTATTGAATTTCCCATCAAACCTGTGCTGTGTATGAAACATCAGTCCTTTTGCTTGAGACATTTCATTTCTCGGCTAATGCCGTCCATTCCAGCTCATCTCTCACCTGTACTCTCTCAGTGGAGTCATTTTTCTTTATGAAAGATGATCAGGGGTCTCAGAAAGTATTCAGCATCAATCCCAGCCTGCAAAAATTAATAGTTGTGTTTCTTTCTTTTCTTTTTCTTTCACAGTTTTTAATTCACAGTCTTAAAATGTATAAAGGGAAGGTGAGGTCTACAGTCCTGAACCATAAGAATGTCCTCTTAAAAATAAAAAATAAACAAACAAACTAAGAAAAAAATTAAAGTATAAAAAAAAAATTATGTTTCATCTGTGGAAAATGACAGTTGTGTCAAATACAATATGAAAAAGACTATGAGATCTTCTCTGAGAGCCTTTGTCTTTGGGGAAGATTCCTCTGCCCTTTAAGTCATTATTCTGCTTGAAGAAATCAATATTGACTTGCGGCCTGTTGCTGTCCTGTCACTAACTCAACCTTTACCTCTCAAAAGACTGAATATGAAATGGAAATATGAAAATAGCTATTCAGAGAAATGAATCATGCTGAATTAAACGTGCTGATCTGTGCTATTTATTTCTGTTTTTACAAAGGCAAGCTCTTGCTAAACGTTAAGGATAATTGAATCGCCTTCAAGTCTGAAGCAATTGGAATAAGGTCGCCACCGTAGCAAATTAAAATACCGTTTTTAGGTATACTCTTTTAAACGCTGGATTGTTGTATAATCAGTAGTTAGAGCATGTCTGCCTTGCCGCTGTTTTTCAAAACGGTTTGTCCGTAATTACATTTTCCCGGCAGCCATTCAGGGCAGGATTATAATGGATGACTGTGGAAATTCTACAGTAGACTTATTTTTGAAAAGACTTACTTTTGTCACACTATGGCTATGTTCCAAAACCTAGTGAGCTGCCTTGCTGCTAGGCATCTTCATTGAAATTAACATCATAAATGACAGATTTGAAATGTGACATACAGACAGTGCATCTCTTGAAGGGCTCTAAAGACCAAACAATGAAGTCAATACGGTGTTATATTCTGTTACAATTAAGATAGTACAACAGAGTTTAACATTATCTTGTTGATAAGCTAAAAGCATGATGTTTCATTAATGATATTTCACATAGAAATACACAGCACACAGATTTGGTAAGTCTATTATAAACTGAAATCTGAACTAAATGTTAAATTGAATATTTTTTAATAGTTTTGTTGCAGTGCATTTTGGGATTGTGTTGGGATTGTATACTGAACACTATTTACCATATTGTTTATTGACCAATAATAGATTTTTTTTTTTTTGCGATATCAGGTGTTATAACATCCTCTTATTGTGCATAAGTATTTTACATTTTGGCAAATTGATAATTGATTCATTTGATCTTTAGCATTTTAGTTTCTCATATGTTTATATGTATGAGAAACACAAATTAAATTGTGTAAATTTATATGAAATTGCCAACTCGTAAAATAGTTTTCTCGTGAGGTCATGTTGGTCGATATTAGATATTGAATTGTTAATACTCAGTTCCCCCACTTTTATAATTAGATTATCTTTTGCTGTAATCTAACACTCACTTAAAATTAGTCTTTAAAAACACTAATAATTTAATAATACTTTTAATAATATCTTATTAAAAACCTAAAATAGCGTATAATTTTAAAGGAGAAGTTACTTCCAGAACAAAAATTTGCAGGTAATTTACTTATCCCCTTGTCATCCAAGATGTTCATGTCTTTCTTTCTTCAGTCGTAAAGAAATTGTGTTTTTTTGGGGAAAACATTTTAGGATTTCTTTCCATATGGTGGACTTCAATGGTGTCAGCGAGTTTGAACTGCATAAACTTACATGCAGCTTCAAAGGGCTCTAAACAATCCCAGCCGAGAAAGAAGGGTCTTATCTAGCGGAACGATCTGTTATTTTCTAAAAAAAAAAAAAAAAAAAAAAAGAACAATTGATATACTTTTTTAACCTCAAATACTCGTCTTGTCTAGTTTTGGGTAGGTTGGAAAAATTCCCATCTCATTTTCAAAACCACCCTACATCGCTGCAGAAGTAACGACCCAGTGTTTATAAAGTGAACATGCAAAGATGATCAACTCCCTTTACAAAAAAAGGCAAAACAGCGATGTGGGGTGATTTTGAAGTTGGAGAAGAAAATGAGATGGGAGTTTATCGACCTACCCTAACTGTCTTGAACCGGAATGCACAGAGCTAGAGTTCACGCAGAGCTAGACAAGATGAGCATTTGAGGTTAAATATAATTTGTCATTTTTTTTTAGAAAATGACCGATCGTTTTGCTAGGTAAGACCCTTCTTTCTCAGCTGGGATCATTTAGAGCTCTTTGAAGCTGCATTTAAACTGCATTTTGGAAATTCAAACTCGCAGGCACCATTGAAGTCCACTATGAGAAATCCTGAAATGTTTTTCTCAAAAAACATAATTTCTTTACGACTGAAGAAAGAAAGACATGAACATCTTGGATAATAGAGGAGTGAGTAAATTATCTGTACATTTTTGTTCTGGAAGTGAACTTCTCCTCAATAAAGTGTCAACAAATCTTTTATTACAGTGTATTTTTTGATGCTTATAACAGAGATTCCACTGAGGAAACAAAAACCTAAGCAACAACTGTTGGGAGTACAACGACTAATTGCCTCAAATTCAGTGCAGTTACAGTGGGTTTGTTGCCCTGAACTATATAGAACCTTTGACATTGTCTTCCCTGCAGTCTTCTTTCCCTTTGTGGCATCTCTTGTTTTGTCCATTTTCCCCTTTCATCTGGAGGTCTAGATAATAACAATGAACTTTGCTGTGTCCAGTATGGCTAGCAGCCCTAGATACTGAAGTAATAAAGGAATTTGGCAGAATCCTGACTGATGTGTGGAGTCCTGCAGCAGTGGAGTGCTGCACACAAACTCTCATATATAGCTACGGTATTATAGATATCACAACACACACTAACCACCAAAAACATCTGCTCTGTTTACACTTTTTTTTCAGTAAGAAGAAAGTAACAAAAAGTAGTTCAATTACCTCGGAGTAATAAATTAATACCATGAAAACATGAAAACAGTAGTTCGTTCTTTCTTTCTTTGTCTACTAGACTTTATTTCAAGTCTTTCTAATAGGATTGGGTTTCCATTTGCCCTACATACTGGCTGCATGTTTGAGAGTCTCGTTCTTTGATAGGAAACTGCATGACAAAAACAGAACATTATTTCTTTCCCTTGAATGTTATTTTTCCTGCTTGATCTGAGGGGAGGGATTGGGTGCATGGAGCTGTCACTCAGAGTGAGCGTCTTACTCTGACAGGCTGGAACAGAGGGTGGAGGGGTGGATGAGAATAACAGGGCCTATTAATTTCACTGTTTGGATTTTAGACAAACATGGTCAAGCTCCAGCAGCCTCAATCTCTCCCTGTCATTCAGCTGGGCCTCCATCGGAGCCATTACACACACACTACGATAGGGATGTATAATGGTGTATACACCATTACTGCTACACCAATGATTGCTGTATTTTTGTGTGATTATCAGAACTGCTATATATTATTTACAATAGAGATATACATATACTTGTTCATATTTCAGAGTGGAATGTGTCCCAGACAAGTCAAAATGTGGAAGAATGTGTTAACAATGTGTTATTTATGTTAAATTGTAGTTCTATCAAACCATTATCATTGGAAAAACATGCCTATGGTGACATTTCTGCAAAATTATATTGCATTGTCTCTTGCACGTTTCGGAACACTTTTGAGTAAACTGTCGAGTGAGTGACACTAAAAGTGTGTTTAAAGTTATTTGAAATATATTACCTAATTTTGATTATTTTATTGCATTAGTTTAATAAAAATCAGTGGTGGACAGTAACAAAGTATTTTTAATTCGTTACTGAACTTCAAGCTGTTTAAGTAAGTTGTTTACAGTAAGTTCCACTGCTTTTTGTTATTTTTTTCTATGTAGTAATGCGCTATATGGACATCTTTGACCATTGCACCATGTCTTGCAGCTTTTCTACGTGTCATGCTCGAGACCCAGCCTTTTTTCCATTCATCAGCACTATAGTTTCGGCGAGATACTATTATGCGTGTCATGTGTTTATTAAACCAATAACACATTATGTTTGATCATCCCCTTATGCCTGTCACTCAAACTTTAAAAATGTTGTCAAATTGGGCAGATAGTGAAACTAACTGCTTGTACTCATGCGGGCAACTGAAGATTTCCGATGACTGACATCACAGAATTTACCGGTATTTTGGTGCTGATGTGTGAATGGCCTATTACTGGTAAAAAGCATAGACTGTAAAAAACATGGACATAATGTCCGTGACGTCACTTATATGTTTTTGAAGAGTATTTTTGAAGCCTAAAGTGGGTGGAGCCGACCGCCGCCATCTCGGTAGCGCGTCACCGCGTGTCACTTCCGGATAATCGAAAATGGGCAGAAGTGACAGCAATGCTGCCGTGAGAAAAGCCCAGGAGAAACCAAGGCAGTACACAGTATAACATCTGTAAGCACTCTTGGACTCTTTGACTGTTTTGGAGCGCTTAAATTGCGTTACGGTGCTCTGCATTTGTTTAGTCGTTCATCAATATTATTGTGCTGCCCTGGAGTTATATGGTGTTCTGCCTTACTGTCCATTAAAGTCTGGCACGTTTAAATTGCGGTGTAGCTTGTGTACTTTCACACTTCTGTCATTAGACAAACAAATTAAGATTGCGATGTAACAAACTGCTCCATATCACAAAGCACTGTTAGAAAGAAATGACTAGATAACTTGGCAACAATAATTAATCGTAAATAATCTTTAAAGATTTTTTTTTTTATTTTTATAATGCAGATTATTTACTCAGTGCCAGCTGTCAGTCTGGGGCTGCCCACTTCTGCACGTGTGAGGACTCGAATGCCGTGTCAGCGTAGCATGAATTACACATAAAATCAGTTCACATTTAAATCCCTTTCCTACCTATTATTCTGAGCATTACATGCTGGCATTCACATCAATCCACAAGTCGTTCTTATAGATTAGGCTATTTTCATTCAATTTGATATAAAACAGTATGCAAGTATGTCTTGCATCCTTAAAAGGGGTCATCGGATGCCCATTTTCCACAAGTTGATATGATTCTTTAGGGTCTTTATGAAAAGTCTATAATATACTTTGGTTAAAAATTCTTTTTACCTTTTTACCTATCAGCTCTGCAAAAATCATCCTGTTCTGTTCGAGGCTGCTTTAAATGTTAATGAACTCTGCTCGCCCCACCCTCTCTTCTCTCTGTGGAGTGACGAGGCTGTTTGCTTTAGCTGCATTTAGCCACTAAACTTAATAACTAGCACGTTATTAGGAAGGTGATTGCAGAGATTCATAAAAAAAACCCTTATACTCACTTCTGCTGAAGGTGAAGCTGGATCACGAATGATCATGGGAGCGACCTCTGCTGGTGTGACGCCACACCATCTGAGAATGGCTCGATTTGAAAAAAAGGATATTATTTTTACACTGCATGGATTTTTATCATTATAGGGTAGATTTGAACATACAGTGCCAACACACATTAATGTTCAAACAACATGAAAAACTTTGCATCCGATGGTCCCTTTAATGTTAGCGAACACAGCAAATAAATTGGCTGCAAAACGGTATCCACTCACGTTTAAAAAAACTAATCACATTATAGCCTATGTGATCACTAGATTTTATACTGATGTTACTATAGTGATTCTGTAAATGGTGATCAGCACCCAAATATTGTATATAATGTGGTAGTTACTGCCTTTTGCCTTGGCGTGACAACTCACTTTTTGCAGACAATGCGGAGTACAATAACTTCAAAATAGCGGTAAAAAACAAGTTTGAGATCATTTTCGTTAAAACATCTAAGATTCCAGTTCTTACCTATAGTTAATTTTTCTGGAAAAATACAGATCTTTAAAGCCATTTTTCTCAGTTTTACATTCCAACGAGTTAGGGTCTTTTGCCTTGTAGGGCAGAGCGGTAATCCACCTGTCACTCAAGTGGCCCCGCCCTTAATTAAGCAGAACTTTAAGGCTTAATATAATTTAAACGGGTGAGTTATAAAAAAAAAAAATTCACCCCCCTCACAGTTGTCACGAAGGGCAAAATTACCTATATAGACCAAAACCGCTTTTTGTACCAGGCTGTAAACATATTTTTTTCTGCTGTGAAGTTGGGCATTTTAACATGGGAGGTCTATGGGACTGACTCCCTTTTGAAGCCAGTCTCTAGTGGCCAGTTGATGAATTGCAGTATTAGTTACTTCTGTGTTGGTTTCAATCGAGAGACCGGGAGGTTGCTGCTTGGTGTGCCGTTGCTTGTGTGAACAGCATACACTACCAGTCAAAAGTTTTTGAACTGTAAATTTTTTTTTTATGTTTTTTTTTTTTTTTAAGAAGTCTCTTCTGTTCACCAAGCCTGCATTTATTTGATCCAATGCACTGCAATAACAGTAGCATTTTGATTTTTTTTTTTTTTTTTGCTCTTTAAAATAATTGTTTCCTATTTGAATATATTATAAAAATAAATATATTCCTGTAATCAAAGCTAATCAGCATCATTACTCCAGTGTCACATGATCCTTCAGAATCAGTGTCACATGATCCTTCAGAAATCATTCTAAAATGCTGATTTGCTGTACAAGAAACATTCTTTATTATTATTATTATTATTATTAGTAGTAGTAGTAGTAGTAGTAGTAGTAGTATCAATATAGACTGGAGTAATGATGCTAAAAATTCAGCTTTGAAATCACAGGAATAAATTACATTTTAAAATATATTCAAATAGAAAACAATTTTTTGATTTTATTTTTTGCTGTACTTTGGATCAAACAAATGCAGGCTTGGTGATTTCTTAAAAGTCCGGTATAGCTATTCAGTGATCTGGTCAGATCGAGTTCGAGAATTTACTGAACTGACGAATGTAGTTGCAGCTTGAATACAAGCACGGATGGTGCAAAAAGTAATTTACTAATGCTGATTTTTAGAACTGATTATTGTAAAGGAAATCATATTTTTAAAAAATCCTTACAATAATTGTATCACAATCCACCTTTCACTGCTCATATACTTTGGTGTGGAATGCAACAAACACAAAGTAGAATAATACAGACAGTGAAATGATATAGTGCTCTTGTACTCTATATAAGCGCTCTTGAAATTGAAATGAAAAGACAAGAAATAACTATAAAATGACCATATTTTGGTATTTGACTTTGACTTCTACTCTGACTCCTTGCCAGAATAGTTAAAAATTGTGAAGAGGAGTGGGGCAGCCATCTGCTACACTCCAACAGTGTTTTTCACCTCAGCTGGGTTATACAGAGGACTGTCTGGGCTAACTCAGTTTGTCCCTTTGTTGTAAAGTGCAGAAATGTGAAATATCCAGGTAATGGCCATATTGATCTCACACATATGAAGGCTACAGTATATCAAAGCATTGTGGCTGAGGAATGTTATACAAAGGAATAAATTCTTATGATCTCTCCGGCTCTCCAGCCATGAGGATCCATTCTGTCTCTCTCCACTGGAGTACAGGCTCTCCATCAACAAGGTCAAGCATCTCTTCTGTCCTCTGTAGCTGTTCTTCACATTCAACATCAATGATGAATTGACACATTCACAGTTGCCCTCAAGACCCTTATGAAGAATGTTAATTGAACACGTTTTTAAGTTAATGATTTACTTTTTAAGGTATGGGTGATCTGAAAATGAAAATTCTTATATCATTTACTTGCCTTCATGTTGTTCCAAATCTGTATGACAGCGAAGAAGTCTAAGGGTGAGTTTACACTTTTAGTTCGGTTCGTTTGGTTTATTTGGTCTGGACCAAAAAAGGAAAATGATACATTTGGTCCTGGACCGTTTAGCGTTCACACTGGCATTTTTGACAGCGAACCTAAAGGTTGTCGAACCTAAAGGCATCATGATACATTCGCAACCTGATTGGTTGGGTTGAATGATGTATATTTTGTGACGGAACTCACTGAACACTTCAAACAAAAGGAAAAGGTGTATTTGAACTAAAGCGGCGCTGCTGGTGTATGACATTAAAGTTCTGCTCAGCGCCTTTAAGTCGGATACACCTAATGCCGTCTGCTGGACTAAGCACGCTCGTTGTGTGCATATGATTTTATATTCACCTCACCTTATCATTCAGCTCATAAAATGCACTTTTCCGCCTCGTTGCTCCACATTTGCCCTCTGCTTATTTTGGATACACCACTTGTTCCCTTCGTGAAACCATTGTACATAGCATCACATTTTGTCATTACTTCTTGTTTTTGGTTCGTTTAGAAGTATTTGATCCATGTTGCATTTATATATCATTCGAACCGCACCAGAGTTTGTTTGGAAGCGGACCGAGACCCATTTTTTAGTGGTCTCGGTCCACTTATTTGGTGCGTACCAGGGTTTGGATTGATTGATTTGTCTGTCGATTTGTCTGTCTGTCTGTCAATCTATCTATTTCTCTGTCTCTATCATCTATCTATCTATCTATCTGTCTGTCTGTCTGTCTGTCTATATCGTCTGTCTGTCTGTCTGTCTGTCTGTCTGTCTTTTTTGTCTGTTTGTCTGTCTGTCTGTCTGTCTGTCTGTCTATATCAATTTGTCTATTTCTCGGTCTGTATCGTCTATCGTATATCTATCTATCTATCTATCTATCTATCTATCTATCTATCTATCTATCTATCTATCTATCTGTCTATCTGTCTATATTGTCTGTCTATATTGTCTGTCTGTCTGTCTAGTTCATTTGTCTGCCAATTTCTCTATTTCTCGGTCTGTATCATCTATCTATCTATCTATCTATCTATCTATCTATCTATCTATCTATCTGTCTGTCTGTCTGTCTGTCTGTCTGTCTGTCTGTCTGTCTGTCTGTCTGTCTGTCTGTCTATATCGTCTGTCAATTTGTCTATTTCTCAGTCTGTATTGTCTATAGTATATCTATCTATCTATCTATCTATCTATCTATCTATCTATCTATCTATCTATCTATCTATCTATCTATCTGTCTACATATCTATCTATCTATCAATCTGTCTATCATCTGTCTGTCTGTTGTCTGGCTATCTATCTACCTATCTGTCTGTCTGCCTGTCTATATCATCTGTCTGTCTGTCTATTTCTGTTTATCTCTGTCTCTGTCTATCTATCATTGTCTGTCTGTCTGTCTACTGTTTGTCTGTCTACATCTCTCTGCCTGTCTCTATATTGGTCTGTCACTATGAGATTTTTTTTCCCCGTAAAATTCCATACATACATAAAAATGGTTCTGTTCTCATGCTCTCACTCG
>JAHKKF010536924.1:0-13676 GCA_019740295.1 Labeo calbasu | reverse complement strand
CCCAAAACCAACTATGGTCGCAAGTTCCGTCGTTACCAATAGAGTTCAATGGACCTAACCACCATAGTTAGCTAACGATGCTTTTGGGAAACGTACCCTTGGTTAGCATGGTTAAAGACACATTACAACATCGTACTGACCTCAAACTTTTGAACAGTATAGTGTACATGAAATATTTATTGTAATTAGGCTAGTTTGTGTAAGTAAATTTATTTAAACTGGTCGTTAAAAGTTCAAATTGGTTGTTATATCCTGTAATTGCTGTCTGTAAGAAACAATTTGTGCTAAAGTTTGACCTTTAGGGGTACAACAGCCTGGCAGCTTTTTACAAAAAAAAAAAAAAAAAAAAAAAAAAGAACACAGTTTTGCAACAGTAACCACAACATTTGTAGTAAAACTGCAGTAACAACAAATTTACCATGGTTAACACGCTCTCTTTTGGCTTGCTTCCTTTTACCATGGTTAACAGGAACATTATTTCAACCATAATATTTGTAGGAAAAACCATGGTAACAATAATTAATACTACTACTAATTATTATTATTATTATTATTGTTGTTGTTATACATTTTAGTACTTATGTAACACCATGGTTGTTTTTCATCATGTACCCTCCAAGGTACACCTTATCTACCCTTAATGCGTGTGTACTTGTATGGTACTAGTATGCTCCCTGGCTTTTAGGGGTAACTGATGACTAATTTACTAGTTTTTGTTCCTTGTCATTTCGCTTTATTTGATGTTTGATTCATCGCGGGTTCCCTTAGGCATTTATGCGCATGCACACTATTCAAAAACGGCGGAAGCTTAAAAATACATAGATTAAAATACATTTATATTTAGATTGAGTGAAAGATATAGATTGTACAGCATGTTAGCTTGCTCATTGTGCCCAAGAGCATAATTTAATGAGCCCATATGTTTTACGAACAAGGAATATGCTTCTAACCACAGGTCGAGAGCTGTAGTTCCAACCACGCAAGTTTGTGACGCTGTTTGCGAATGTTCGTTTGAACTAAAGTTTCGGGAAACACCGAATCGTTGAACTATGTTGGTAAGGACAGAACTTGCGACCATAGTTGGCTAACGAAGGTTTTGGGAAACGCACCCCAGGTTAGGTGTTTTGAAGCATGGCAGCTGGTTTGTACTGGTTGAAGCTGGTCCTTAGTTGGTCATGAGCTGGTTTAAGCTGTTCCTGAGCTGGTTCTGCACATGACCAGCTTAAACCAGCCCATGACCAACTAAGGACCAGCATTAACCATCTCAAACCAGCTGTCATGCTTCAAAACCTAACTAGCATAAGCTGGTTTTATTAGCAGGCAGTGTCTGTGGAATCACACAAATGCACAAAACAACAAAATACATACATTTTGTTAACTTTGGACATTGCATCGAACATACCCTGGTGAAAAAAACAGCATATGCTGGTTAGGTATGTTTTGATGCTGGTTTGGTATGTTTTGATGCAGGTTTAAGCTGGTCCTTTGCTGGTTTATGCTGGTCATGTTGCTGGTCAAGGACCAGCATAAACCAGCATCAAAACATACTTACCAGCATATGCTGTTTTTTTCACCAGGGTATACAGGTCACTTACGTAAAATGGATGATGCCAGGGTGTTTAATTGGCTTATGTTTAAAAAAAGTAGGTTTGCCTTGTTGTGTTTGACACAAGGATCCAGAGTTAGCCTAGCCCAGGGGTGCCCAACCCTGTTCCTGGAGATTTACCTTCCTGCAGAGTTTAGTGCCAACCCTGGCCCTTGCACTTATGAATTAAACTGCAGAAATGTACTTACGATAGTACCACCTGGTGTCCAACATGTGTGTTACAGTGCATGAGTAGTGAAGCTAAACCACCAAGTTTGAGATCTCTGTGACTTACAGTCTCTCACACAAAGCCAATATAAAATTAATATAGAAACATAAAAAAATTATAATATTTATATTAATCTTAGACAAAACTAGTCCTCAAAATATGGCAGACAATTAACATTACATTAACATTTAGTATGTCTTTATAAAATTATTATTAATCATTTTAAAGTTTGATTATTTGAATAAAATGCTTTTTTATACTCACAAAAACAACTGGAATGTATTTTGACACCTGATTATTGCATTAACTGGCAGTACTGTACAGTGTTAATGGAAAATTCCATGCAGTTTAGGAATATTTTTAGCACGCGGTTTAATGAAGTAAATAACACGTTTTAAATAGCATGTGCTTTTTTCATCTTCCAGAAAAATTATAGAATCGAGACCCTCGAGACCATGTGCAGAGGTCAACAAGAGAAGGTTTTGGCCTTTAATGTCTTTACCAGAATGGTGGGCATAGAAGGGCCAAGCAAATAGGAAATGCAATTAGCGCTTTGGTGGAACAAAGAACGTTAGCTTCTAGAGACAAAAGGTGATGAGTCCTGTGACCTAGGTAGGAAGGAGGTAATAATAATAAGCACCTATGCGTTTCCTGGAGGAGGGTGGAGAAGGGATATTTACCTCGAGATGCAGAACGCAGTGCTTATTTTTAAAAGGCCCCAAAGAAAAATTCATCACGACTTAGTGTTGTTACAATGGAGCATGCCAGAAATAAAACAGCCCAGGTGGAGCATTCAATCTGGGCTTTTTCAGAACTATCATGGGGAGAATAACATCAGCTAGTTTATATAAAGTTCAGAGACACAGGCACTAAACACTCCACATCCACAGACAATAATTGCATTGTTTTCTGTATATATCTTTGTGTCTTTACAAAGATAGTTCAAAGACATTGCTGTCATGGTCCCAGACGTCAGAGCCACCAAAACCTGTCTACCCTCTTTGAGAACCGTAGTGTCTTAAGTGGAAAATCAAACATGTCAAACAAAGGATATCCTTTAAGCTGGGTAGCAGGCTCCTTCTGTGACGCCTCTATATATTAATTGGCGCCCAGTTTCTTGGCTTTTGTCTGATTCACCTTTTTGGCATTCTTGGTGACAGGATGCTTGTTGACATGGGAAATCATTTTAAGTGTTTTACATTATGTCCACATGGTGCAGGTTGCCAGCACCTTACTCTGCATTCAAGATTCATTTTGTTTTTTCATTCACGTTACTCACAGGCTGCGTAGTTAATATTAGTCATATGTCAGAACGATTCTATATTTATCGTCCAAGTGTATTAATGCAGCCACTTGACTTCAATTTTCCTGCACGTTGGTTGAGTGATGACTCGGTATGACACTTAAATGGGTTTGCTTTGGTTGGAGAGCAGCTCTGTTTTAAATAGTGCTTCCCATTGACGCAAAACAATGACAATAGCCTGATGGTTGGCCAGAGCTATTTTAAGCTTATGTGAAGTGGACCTATTGAAATTTCATTGATGGTTCTTCTTGTACGTATGTTCGCTTTACTGCACTGGTGTCATTCACCTGTGGCCTGGAGTCATTGTATTTTTCTGTAAACACGTTTGTTCTATTCATTTCCGGCTTATTAAGAGGCTGAAAGAATGCGAAAACATTTTAGGGCTTTGTACTTCAGAGCTACGCTGTAATTATGAGTAAGGCATATACATTTACGGTGTATTTTAACATTATATCTATATCTGCCCCTTTTTATATGTGCACTACCAGTCAAAAGTTTTTGAACAGCAAGATGTTTAGTGTTTTTTTTTTTTTTTTTTTTTTCAAGAGGTCTCTTCTGCTCACCAAGCCTGCATTTATTTGATCCAAAGTACAGCAAAAAATCAGAAATATTTTTAGTATTTAAAATAACTGTTTTCTATTTTAATGTATTTTAAAATGTAATTTATTCCTGTGACCTAAGCTAAATTTTCAGCATCATTACTCTAGTCTTCAGTGTCACATGATCCTTCAGAAATCATTCTAATATGCTGATTTGCTGTTCGAGAAACATTTTATTATTATTATTATTATTATTATCAATGTTTAAAACAGTTGAGTTCATGCAGTTATAGAAATTAATACTTTTATTTAGCAAAGATGCTTTAAATCAGTCAAAAGTGATGATAAAGACATTTATAGTGTTACAAAAGATTTCTATTTTACATAAATGTTGTTCTTTGTTGAATGCTGAACTTTCTATTCATCAAAGAAACCTGAAAAATTCAACATAATAATAATAATACTAAAACAATTTTTTTTTTGAGCAGCAGAATATTAGAATGATTTCTGAAAGATCATGTAACTGGAGTAATGATGCTAAAAATTCAGCTTTGAAATCACAGAAATAAATTACATTTTAAAATATATTCAAAGAGAAAACAGTTGTTTTAAATAGTAAAAATATTTCAAAATGTTACCGGTTTTGCTGTACTTTGGATCAAATAAATGTCTTTAATAAACAATAAAAATCGTACTCTTCAAAAACTTTTGATTGGTATTGTAGATAAAGTTCTGGATGAACTATTTCAGGATTATTTAAAACAAAATAATAAAATACAAACAAAAAATGAATAAGATGAATAAAACATTCTGCTTATTTTCTTTTACTTTTTTATTCCATGTAGCAAATAAAAATAACTTTACAAAAAACACTATCTATGAAAGACAATTGTACTGATAGATATATACAAGATATATATTTTTATAAGATATATACAAGCATACATGAATTTAATGCACAAAGACATTATCAACTTCATCCCACAAAATCCAATTAATATGCATATTAATACTTAGTACTCACATTACAGACTTGCAGGGTCAGTATATATAGGTTTTCTATTTTCAAACCTTTATAGACAGCTTTGGCTAGGCTTTTGCCTGGGATTTTGCCAGGATTTTGTTCACTCCCTCAATTTGAGGTTGAATAACGAAGCAACTCCTTCAGATGGTTACTTATCTGTGCTGTAAATCAAACAAAAAGGTTTAGGCATTATGAAAATTAGCACAAAAAAGATTACAAAGTGCAGAGTAACACCTCTTCTGCTTGGCTTACCTTGGCTTAGTTCACCACTAGCAGGTGTTCTTGTTCCTCCAAGAGCTGGTCCAAATCCAGGTACGTTAGACCCGACCGAGCCAACGCCTGCACCGGGTATTGCTGGTTTTCCTATTCCTATTCCACTTGATCCTGCACTGCCAAATGCCATTGACCCTGTTCCTATACTGCCAGTTCCAGTAGGGCTTGATCCAGCACTGCCAAATCCTGTCAACCCTGGTCCTACTCCTCCCAAACCACTTGTCCCTAGACCTATTCTAGGTAATCCTGACCCACCTAATACTGTGTTGCCCAGTCCACCTGAAAGACTCCCTGTCCCCCCTAAAGCTGTGTTTAATGATCCTGTCACACCTGATCCTGTGCTGCCCCATCTTGTGCTTGATCCTACACCATTAGTACTGGGAAACGCTGGTCCAGTGGAGCCGGTCGCGGGCCATGGCATGTTTGGTTTGCTCAGTCCTGTTGAACTCAGACTGGTTCCTCCAGTGTTTGGCATGTTTGGCAAACCGAAGGAGTTTGGCATGAATGGGTTACTTCGCATTGGTGGCTAAAAAGTAATTAACGTTCATTATAAACACATTTAATTTATAAATGCAAACATAATGATATAAATATATGTTTAAAGACCATATTAACCTCACCTTACAGCTGGCAAGTGAAGTATTCAGAGTCTCAATGGTGCCTGTGAGCATTTTGATTTCCTTTTCTTTCACAGAGAGAAGGTGTTCCTTCAAGTCGTTATCTCCTTTTAGTTTTCTGTTCTCCAACAGAAGTTTTTCACTGTTTTGGTCATTCTTGAGCTGAAGTTGGTCAAGAGTTTTGCGATTCTCACGAATCAGGACACTGCGGTTCTGATTGCACCAAGTAGCGTCCTCTGTCAGGCGTTTGTTCTCTATCACGTATTTGGCGTTTTCCCCATTGATTTTTGTGAACTGGTTCCCCACTATATCCAGATACGACTGGAGCTTGTTCTCAACTTCCCTGGAAAGGCTGCTACAGTTTTCCCGAATGTCTTCGAGCTGATTTTTTTGTTTGTCACACGTAAGCTGGAACGAAATGTGTTTTGAGAAGAGGTCATCGATCCTTTTGAGGAATTCTTTGGTGACGTCGGGGATTCCTCGTAAAGAAGAGACAAAATCCTCTTTGCACTTTTGCTGGTACAACATGAGCTCTTCCTCAAGTAAAGCCTTGTCTCGCCTTAGTCTAATTGCTTCCAAGTGAAACCCATCCTTTTCTTTGTTGGAGTTGTCCAGCTCAGTTCTCATAATAGCCACCATCTGAGTAAAGTTAGCTTTCACCAGCTTTAGCATTTCCTCTGATTGCTGGTGCATGCTTTGCAAACGTCTGTTGTTGTCTTTAAAAAAAACAAAACAAAAAACAATATGGTTGAAACAGCTGAAGAATTCTACATTTACTGATTATTGATTAGCCTAACAGTAAGTGGGTTAAATAAGCAAAAACTCAATGTTTTGTACTAGACTAACATGTAAAAGTTATATATATACTAGTCAACATTTAAAGTGGATCAAAATCATCGAAGTTGTCCTAAAAACAAAACAATAACCATTCTTGTCTTTTTTTGATCCACTTTAAATGTCGACTACTGTATATATTCAGTGTAAAGACCTGTTTACACCAATAACGATAACTAGATGACTATATTAGCGTTTGGACGATATCATCAGTTTATTCAAAGCAAACACCCAGTGTTGCCACGTTAGGCCACTTTTTCCCCAGGTTGTTTTTTATGTTCATGGGTTGAAGCGAACCCAATAACATTATATTTAGCCCCTTGAATGCGAACTGTACCAGGGGAACCCCTCCAAAAAAGTGTGTATTTTATCCCCCGGAACGCGTTTTTTACTCCCACCTCAAAACGCGATTGGGCTAATTTTTGGCTAGTTTTGAGTAGCAATTGGGTGGGTTTTGTTGAGAAAACCTGGCAACCCTGCACAGTTCTGCCGCTTTAAATTCTCAAGTTCTTTATATCAGGATCTGATTGGCTGTCAGTGTTTTTATCGTTCTTCAGCTGAAAAAAAATTATTATGAAAGTGACTCCAACAATATTGTTTCTCTGTGCCTTTATCGCTAGCTGTGGTGTGGACTCTACTATTCTTTAATATTAAGAACAATTTCCTTTGCTAAAAAACAATAGAAACCATCACAGAATTTGTAATGGTTTTACTGGTTATAATGGTGCTTGTATTGGTTTTAATGGAAACTATAATGGACCCTATGGATTTCTACTGGTAATTGGTCATCTTCTATTGTTGAAACCACTAAATCCTAATGGAGTATGTCCCAAAACTACAAGAAAAACATTTTGTAATGGTTCTAATGGTTAAAAGTTGATGTTTTGTAACGGTATTTGTGACTCTGGACCACAAAACCACTCTTAAGTAGCACGGGTATATTTGCAGTAATAGCCAACAATACATTGTATGGGTCAAAATTATTGATTTTTCTTTTATGCCAAAAATCATTATGATATTAAGTAAAGATCATGTTTCATGAAGATTTTTTGTAAATTTCCTACTGTAAATATATTAAAACTTATTTTTTTTATTAGTAATATGCATTGCTAAGAACTTAATTTGTACAACTTTAAAGGTGATTTTCTCAATATTTAAATTTTTATATTTTTGCATCCTCAGATTTCGGATTTTCAAATAGTTGTATCTCGTCCAAATACTGTCCTATCCTAACCATACATCAATGTAAAGCTCATTTACTCAGCTTTCAAATGATGTATAAATCTCAATTTCAAAAAGTCAACACATGTGATTGGTTTTGTGGTCCAGGGTCACATTTGTAGTGATGGTTTCTGTGATGGTTTCTATTGTTTTTTCAGCAGGGTCTAGAAGTATATCTTTATTGTTATCTTTATAGTTATCGTCCTTGGAGTAAACAGATCTTTAAGAAATATTCTGAAGAACCATCTCACCATTTGGGTCGGGACAGTATGTAGGAGGGCATGCGCGAGGCCCAGCCATTCTTTTTTCCATCTCACAACGAGACTGTCAAAAAAAAGAGCAGAACAGAATGGTTCAGTGCAGTTGAAGTGATGCATTTTAACTTTAGAAAATTATTGTTTCATAGCCTAATGAGAAAGTTAATGAAACATTTTTTTTAGAATCATGCAATTAAATGCACCTTTACAATTTACCTTAATAAAAAAAACTAGACTATTGAAACATAATGTTATTTGCAACAAATTAATTAACTGAACACTTTTACATTTTGCCCAAAATCTCACCACTGATGTTTGCATGGTCCTTATTGCCACAGTCGAGGTGTTCGCCAGTTTGCGTAATTCAGCCAGAGCTTTGTCATTGCTCATCTTTGCAGTGAGAGTGACGTTCAGAACTTTGGTGAGGTTCTTTTCCTTCCCACGCAGAATGAAGTTTTCCATCGTGAGTTTGCTGACGCTTTGGTCCAACTCTTGCAGCCTCTTCTCCTCCACCGTGTGCTCGGGCTGTCCGTACACCAAAAATAGCACCAGACTCGCGATGATCAGAGACTGGATGAGCGAGGAGAAAAAGAAGACAATCTTCATGTAGTAGCCACAGCTCTTGCCTTTCGACTTGTGCATCTTCTTAGCAGCCAAGCCGAAGTTGGCCTGAGAGTAACTGCTGTTGTACATCGCTGCCCTAATCAACAAACACCCAGCTCCTTTACTAAAATGTTCTCCTAACACATCAAAGGCAAAATAAGAAGTTAAATATGTTAACACTGCCAGCTTATATTGTTTTCCTGCACCTCCCATTGGATGACGCTTCCCTGATCCACCCTGTGGTCTTGATTACAGAGATTAGAACAACATCACGCACTGACCAGGGGGTGGCCCGAACCGGACTGTACATTGTTCCAATGTAGACGTCCTGCCAAAACAGATCCTTTTGTTTGACAGCAAGTTGGCACTGGAGAAAGCACATGGTTGACAGCTTGACTACGTGCTATTTTGAACAGATATTCAGAGATGCTTTTAATCTATCTAGGTTAATGAACAGAACATTATACAGTTTGGGATTACATAACAAATGCTCTAAAATACTTCTGATTCGCGTAAGAATTGTAAAACGCATTCTTACATGTCTAAAATTCTTCCTGACGTGGGTAGGATGAGGATGTGGTTTGTATATTGTGCTTTACTAAAACATTACCTTTGACCAGAGCATTTCAATCCATTGCCAGTTTTAGTTTAAATATGATACTACTAACCGTAGCTTTGTGCCTTTATATAATGTTATGTAAGCCGTATGTTTCTAAAACTCATGAGAATTTTATACTGATATCTTATAGATCATAAGAGCCAGAGGATAAGAATATTATGAAAGCATGTGGCTTTCCTGCCAGGAACTGTTGATGTGCCACCCCGATTCCAAGAGGAAGCAGTAATTCATAGCTGTGTCTCAGAGTGACAAACGCAGAAGGGACTGTCTGGACACGTCTTAGGTAAACTACTGAACAAATGAAGGAAATCAGTAATAAACACAGATGTATACACATCTGCTGACACTATCAAGAATTAATCGTCCTGTTTATGTGTTTCTAAAATACGGCTGACGTTAAAATTATCATCATCTGTGTGTATCAAAAATCACTCACACACTGCTGTTTTAGAATGTTTCCAAATCCCGTAAACTTGCCAAAGCACACATTATCTCATTAACGTTAAAACTTTTGTGCTTGTGTTATGTAATTGTACTGACGAAAGTTTATATAACAAGAGGTACAAAAAAGAAAACAATAAACATAATTTAAAAGCAATGAAGCTTGTGATTCCAGATGATCTATAGATAATAATTTAGGGGTGGCAGCAATATAAAACCTTAACCCAGTTGTGTAAAATTATTTATTTGAATGGCAGGAATTATAGGTGATACATGGTTTGATATTTAGCTACTTAAAATAAACTGCCATTGAGATGCTTCCTTTGGGTGCTCCCAGCTAATAAAAGTATGTTCTACACTTATGTTCTACAACCCAGCACTGGGTGAAATATGGACAAACCCAGCAACTGGGTTGTTTTGACCCAGCGGTTGGATTAAATGTTTAACCCAAACCTTCTGAGTAGTTTTATTTTACTGAACTAATGTTTAAAATTTGCTATATGGCTGGCTTAAAATGAACCCAAAATAAGTTGTTAATAAAAAATCTGACACATAATTACTACACTCTAACTAAAATGCTGGGTTAAAAACAACCCAACTTGGGTTATTTGGCAACCTAGCACTGGGTAAATATTGAACACAGCACATGCTGGGTTATTTTGACCCAGCTGGTTTGGTTTAAATGTTTTTACCCAACATGCTGGGTTGTCAACTATTTGATTATATTGCTGGCTTAAAATGGGCTGGAAATTAAAAATCACACACAGAATTATAGAGGCAGAAATAATCAAAACATGAGCATTTATTATTAAGCAAGAAAACCTAACTGTGTAAAATAATGTAATTTACAGCTCAGTAAAGACTTTATAAATGAAATAAAATGTATACAAACATACTTCACTGAAAAAGTGCACCAAATCGGCAGCACTGAGAACCACTCTCTCCTGTAGAGGACGCAAAAAGCCCACACTCATTAAAAATGACCATGCAGTTTAGTTACAGGAAAACTACCCAGCACCTGGGCATAAAATATTAAAAATAACCCAAAACAAAGATTCACATATAATGTACTCACCCCCTTGTCATCCAAGATGTTCATGTCTTTCTTTCTTCAGTCATAAAGAATTTATGTTTTTCGAGAAAAAAAATTCGGCATTTTTCTCCATATAATGGACTGATATGGTGCCCGATTTTGAACTTCCAAAATGTAGTTTAAATGCAGCTTCGAACGATCCCAAATGCGGTTGGAAACGGTTGTAAACGATCCAGGCCAAGGAAGAAGGGTAAGAAGGGTCTTATCTAGCGAAACGTTAAGAACACCCATGTACAAAAATATAAGACAAATTTTATTTATCTGGGTGAATACAGCATAGTTTACAATATTACATACATTTAAACTGGTTTTACAAGCATTTTAGACATGAAAATGTAACATTTAAAAAAGTAGAATTTTAATTTAAGTGCATTCAACCTGAAATTCTCGTGCCGAAATCTAAGCCAGTGATGGGAACTACAAACCTCAGACCACCACTTCGTGTTTCACTCGTAGCTGAAAGATGCCGTGACTGACTCCATAACCTGCCCATAAACAAACAGTACTGAGATTAGAGAACATATTTTAACATCAAATGAAATTAAATTCAGTATTATAACAAATTAAATCAGTTTATGTTATGCAAGGCAAAAGGCATTTCCATCCATGAAATGACCGCTGCTAATGCAGCTGACTGACATCTTGACCTTGTATGTTGCGCTGCGTAAAATAATGTAATTTACAGCTCAGTAAAAACTTTATAAATGAAATAAAATGTATACAAACGTGTTCATGTCTTTTTTTCTTCAGTTATAAAGAATTTATGTTTTTCGAGGAAAAACATTCAGCATTTTTCTCCATATAATGGACTGATATGGTGCCCAATTTTAAACTTCTAAAAGGCAGTTTAAATGCAGCTTCAAACGATCCCAAATGCGGTTGTAAACGATCCCAGCCGAGGAAGTCTTATCTAGTGAAACAATCTGTTATTTTCATAAAAAAATAATACAATTTATATACATTTTAATGTCAGATGCTCATCTTGTCTTACTCTACCTGGACTGTTTTTTTTTTTTGGTTCATGACAGTAAGGGTATGTTGAAAAACTCCATCTTACGTTCTCCCTCAACTTCAAAATCATCCTACATCGCTGTTTTACCTTTTTTGTTAAGGGTGTTTAATTCTTTGCATGTTTACTTTGCAAAGACTGGGTTGGTACTTCTGCAGCGATGTAGGATGATTTTGAAATGATTTTAGGTGAGTTTAGGTGAGTGTTTCAACATACCCTAACTGTCTTGAGCCAGAATACACAGAGTCAATGAGAGCAAGGCAAGACGAGCGTTTGAGAATAAAAAGTATTTAAAGTGTATTTTTTTTTTTTTTTATTGAAAATAGCCTATCGTTTCGCTAGATAAGACCCTTCTATCTTGGCTGGGATTGTTTACAACCGCATTTGGGATCGTTTGAAGCCGCATTTAAACTGCATTTTGGAAGTTCAAACTCGGGTCACCATATCAGTCCATTATATGGAGAAAAATGCTGAAATGTTTTCCTCAAAAAACAATTTATTTATGACTGAAGAAAAAGACGTGAACATCTTGGATGACAAGGGGGTGAGTACATTATCTGTGAATCTTTGTTTTGGAAGTGGACATCCTCTGAACATCCTCTGAATCTCACCACTAGATGGGGATATTTCCAAATAACACTGTTCTAGCATTTTGACATTTGACAATAAATATATACAATAAAAACATATAACAATAAAATGTAATAAGCAAAAAATAAAATACAAATATGTTATTGCATTAAAAAAATTGTATGTTCCAACATGCATTTAGGGCTCAGTAGAGTCAGTGTAAGTAAGAGTTGCAATGCTACCCAGTATCCTAAAAGAGATCAATCACATTCCTGAACCCTGGGGTCAAAGGCCAAATAAACACCCAGCTTGTACAATGCACATAACTCAAGCATGCACTCTCAGACTCACAATTTTTCTTTTATGTGCTCTCTCTCTCTCTCACGCACATCCTGACGTAAACACAGTATTTGTAAGGGGAAAGAAATTTAAAATGTTCAAAGAGTTGATGTGAATTGATGATGCCAAATCAGTTTGCCGTTTCATTGCAAAATCAGGGTATGTTTTTGTTTCAGTTGTTTCTAAGAATGTGATTTCACAGAAATGGGTGAGAAGGAAGCAGAGGTCGGTGGGGGCAGCAAATGAAATGTTTTTCTTGTGAGTGTGACCCTTGAATAATTATGTGAACTGGTGGCCAAGATCTAAATCTCAAAACAAGAGACAGCTGTCTCCTGGATCAACAACAAGATGTACAGCTCGCATGGCTTTCTCATTGTTTTAAAGTAATAATAAAAAAAAGTAAGTTAAAGAAATTGTACATTCCTCTGCATACAGGAAACAGTGCTGAACCAAAATCTTTGGCTGAACTTGTGACTTTTTAAAATATCACCTGCATTGTTTGATAAATGCACAAAATATTATTATTACACAAAGTTATGCCTTTCCTACCCTCTGACCTCTTGCTGTGTAAATTGGGTAGAATTCAAGCTTTAACTAACCTGTAGATATATTCTCAGGTTACTTTTCAAACCTCTTCTGGTAACTGCCTTTAACATGATTTGTACTTCTTAAACACTTTGATCATAAAATCATCTTGATTCCTTAAATCTAGTGTCTATTTTTACATTACCAGTATTTTTTTAATTACTACAATCTAAAAAATGCTTGAGTACTTGGGTAAAATATGGACAAACCCAACTGTTGGGTTAAAAATGTAATTTAATAATTTAACCCAACAGTTGGGTTTGTTCATATTTTACCCATGTTAGGGCTGAAACAACCCAGCACTTTTAAGAGTGTAGTAAGTAATCTGGACTAACTAATCCAGTGCAACTGAAAACAAATTGCACATATTTTGAATTCCATTTGGGATCTGGTTTAGATATCAACTAGTCACTTCCAAATAGCATGTTCATCAATTCTAGTTTTACCAGTATTCCGGTTGCTGCTGATACTAGTTTCTAGCTTTACTGGTATCCCTGGTATTCATTTAGGCACTACTAATTTCTAATCCTATTTA
>JAHKKF010536923.1:19233-34954 GCA_019740295.1 Labeo calbasu | reverse complement strand
ATTTTGGAAGTTCAAAATCAGGGCACCAATGAAGTCCATTATATGGAGAAAAATCCTGAAATGCTTTCCTCAAAAACCGTAATTTCTTCACGACTGAAGACAGTACATTATTTGTAAATTGCTGTTGTGGAAGTGGAGTTCTCCTTTAAGTTATATTACTTATCAAATCATGTAATATTAAAAATACAGAGAAATGATTTTCCACAGAATAACACTAAATATGATACATATGACAATTACATTTCTCAAGTCCATAATTGGCCAAAAAACAAACAAACAAACAAACAAACATATTATTAATGTAATAAACAAAACTTGGGCTATGTTAGATCAAACTGGTAGCAGTTTTTGTGAGTGTGTGTCGTGTGTTTGTGTCTCATAGGGTCACTATCTCAGCGCACCAGATGCAGAACGGGTCCTTATGTCCACAGATAATCTAAATAATACCTTCCTCAGTTTTAGTAATAGACGTAAATACGTTTTTAACCCATTTATGTATGGAGAAGAGTATTTCTCATCCTAATGAAAAAACTAATTATGAAACCTGTTTGGAAACAATACTTTTGCATTTCCTTTTGGTGATTATGTACTAGCACAGTAATTACACATTTTTTAATTTTCACAGTAAAAAATAAAGTAGCCCATGTCTCCATATTGCAACTGGTACACCAGCTAATCAGCGTTGCTATATCAAAACTGTTAAAAACAATTGAAATAAAGAAAAATATTAATGTTAGATGAAAAACTGCACTAAATGGAAATTAGACTACCTTGTAAATAATTAAAATAATTGGTAACACTTTAGTATAACGAACAATTCACACTGTTAACTACTCGCTTATTAGCATGCAAATAGCAAATTGGCTGTTTATTAGTACGTATAAAGCACATAATCTGCATGACCGAATTCTACATCCCTAATCTTAAACTTAACAACTACCTTCCTAACTATTAATAAGCAGCAAATTAGAAGTTTACTAAGGCAAAAGTCATAGTTAATGGGTTGTTAATAGCGAGAATTGGACCTTAAAATAAATTGTGACCAAATAATTTTAAATTAAATTACCAACTGAACCAAAAGTAAGACTAAAACTGAAATAAAAATTATTTAAAACTATTTAAAAATAGTAAATTTAAATTAAATAAATATAAATGAGAAAATCAAACAATAAATGTCATTTATAAAATTAAACTACAATTAAAATTTCAATATATGAAAAGTTATTATGTAATTTTAATATATAAACTACTATAAACCATACTGAATATAGGTCTATGTACTATTGGCATGTACTTTGGTCAGCTATTACCTGTTTATCTACACCATACATTCCTCAGTAAGAGATAAACATTAAAAAATCTATAAGGTAAGTACTGATGATAGTGTATTATTAGTGTATTATCAGAGTACAAAGTACAAAGAAGTATAAATCATTCATTAATTATTTGATTGTTCAAGTTCATTTATAATATCAGTTAAAACTAAAAAAATTTTGCTAACACTACAAATACTTAACACGAACTAAGAACGAACTATTCTTCTACAGCATTTATTAATCTTAGTTAATTTCAGCATTTACTAATGCATTATTAAATCACATGTTGTGTTTGTTAACATGCACTGTGAACTAACGTGAACAATCAATGAACAACTATATTTTTTATCTAACATTAACAAAAATGAATAGTGTTATAAATGTATTGTTCATTGTTCGTTCATTTAACTAATGTTAACAAATGACACCGCTGTATAGTGTTACCAAAACGTTTTAATTAAAACTGAGACCTTGTACCACAATGAGTGAAGTTTTAAAGTTTAAAATCACAAGTTCAAATGCAATGAATTATTCATGTATACTGTAAGAACATACTTATCAGTCCATATTTATGCTATGTAGCAGAATAATCTTATCTATAAATGATACTAATGGACCATTTTAAAGTTTAATAAACAACTCGTGATACTGCTGTCAGCATGTGGTGCTTGTCTATTTCCTGTCCTCAGACGGTGCACATGTGAGTAATGGGAGGGGCGAAAACGTCATATAAATAGACACCGCTGAACAACTGACAAACATTACAGTATAATCCATTCAAACCCAGTGACAATCATTCAAAAGGTCTGAACTGGGAAACAAAACAAACGGTTTATATCTACAGAAAAAGAGCGAGGGGAAATGAAACAGGAAGTTAGTAGAATGGAGGATGGTAGAAATCGAGGCCATATGGCACCTACTGTAGCTTCCAAGTTAAAGATCAAAAATGAATGCATTCGAGTGTTCCTGGCAGAGACCCTCTGCACGTTCATCATGATGGTAAGAGTTTGTTTCTTTTGTGAGAATTCATTATTCTGCTTAATAGTAAATTATGGCTTGGAAGGCAGTAGAATAGAATATTACTGTTTAGGTCTCATTGTGTTTATTCATTCATGGTGTCTTCATAGAGCATTGTGTACTTGTCATTGTAACGCTTTCAATCACATGCCCACAGTTTGCATGAGTGGTCAGTAGCCTGGCATTGCACTGGTGATTGGGGTCAGACCATGTGCTACATAAATTCTATTCTTAGAATGATTGGCTTGACATACTTTTTCCGTTATTGTCAGGTGAAATCAATGTGACTATATCAAATGCAATAAACTTGGCAAACAGAAAAAAAAAAAAAACCCTTCTAAACCTAATTCTGTTTTACATTCAGTAGCTGTAATGTAACATCAGTTCTATGTGTGTTTTTATTAATATTATGAATTAAGTTTTATTTTTTAAATGTTTTTATTTTAATTTTTAGTAGTTCTGTTACATGCTATTTTCATTTTTATTAGTTTTTGTTCTCTTTAAAATTACTATTTAAGTTTTTTTTTTAGTTTTAGTTTCAACTCAGTTCACTTCCACTACAAAAATGTACAGGTAAGTTACTCACCCCCTTGTCATCCAAGATATTTATGTCTTTCTTTCTTCAGTCGATAAGAAATTATGTTTCTTGAGGAAAACATTTTAGAAAAGTTCTCCATACACTCTTAAAAATAAAGGCGCTTCACGATGTCATAGAAAAAACGTTTTTGTCTAAATGGTTTCATAAAGAACCTTTAACATCTGATGAACCTTTCTGTTTCACAAAAGGTTCTTTGTATCAAAAGAAGGTTCTTTAGATTATAAAAAGGTAAGAAAGAGATGGTTCTTTAAAGAACCTTTGACTGAATGGTTCTTTGTGGGACCAAAAATGGTTTTTCTATGGCATCACTGTGAAGAACCTTTTAAGAGCGTATAGTGGACTTTAATGGTGCACCCAAGTTTGAACTTCCAAAATGCAGTTTAAATGAAGTTTCAAATGGCTCTAAACGATCCCAGTCGAGGAAGAAGGGTCTTATCTAGCGAAACGATCGGCCATTTTCAAAACAAATTAACAATTTATATATTTTTTTAAACCTCAAATGCACGTCTTGTCTTGTCTGGACAAATGCGCATGCGTAGTCTGTGTAAACGGTCAATACAGTTAGGGTATGTCGAAAAACTACCGTCTCGTTTCAAAACGTCAACGTCAAAATCGTCCTACATGGCTGTTTTCCATCAATCCTACTGTTTTTTTATTTTTATTTTGTTTTTGTTTTTTATCTTTGTATGTTCACGTTGTAAACACTGGGTCGATACTTCTGCAGCGATGTCGGACGATTTTGAATTTGGGTAAGAAAACGAGTACGACGTTTTTCGACATACCCTAACTGTATTGAACGTACTGGACCGGAAAAAAACATTCACGAGTTAACACAGATTTAGACAAGACGAGGTTAAAAAGAGAATAAACTGTCAGTTTGTTTCGAAAATGACCGATCGTTTTGCTAGATGAGACCCTTCTTCCTCGGCTGGGATCGTTTAGAGCCATTTAAAGCTGCATTTAAACTGTATTTTGGAAGTTCAAACTTGGGTGCACCATTGAAGTCCATTATATGGAGATAATTCCTGAATTTCTTATCGACTGAAGAAAGAAAGACACAAACATCTTGGATGACAAGAGGGTGAGTAAACTTTAGTTCTGAAAGTGAATTTCTTCTTTAAGAGATTTTGTATTTGTTTTTTCTTCCAGTTAGTAATTTTAGTGCTTCAATTTAAACATAGTCAACATTTCAAATTTTCATTTAGTTTTTCATTGGATATTTGTAATGTTAGGTAGTTTTTGCTCTTTTTAAGTATTACTAATTAGAATTATTTTTTTATATCATTTTTTTTTGTTGTTGTTGAAGTGTGTATTTTTGTGCCAGCAGTAAACTAATGCAAATTGTAATAATCTTAGTTAATGTTAATGTCAGAATTTACTAATGCAGTATTAAATCGCATGTTGTGTTTGTTAACATTAGTTAACTTAATGCACTGTGAACTAACATGAACAAACGATAAACAACTTTAATTCTGTGCCATCTCGGCACCTAAGTGCAAAACTAAAATCAGTACTTAATACCCATGCATTTATTTATTTGATAAGTGGCAATGAAACAAGCTTTGCACCAAGGTTTATTTCATGTAATGGCTGCACTGTGAATTATCTAGTTTCTCTGACAGACTGTTTTTGAATTCCAGGTGTTTGGCCTTGGCTGTGTTGCACAAGTGATCACAGGAAATGGTGCTTTTGGAGGTTTTTTCAGCATTAATGTAGGCTTTGGGCTCAGTGTAGCTATGGGTGTGCACGTTGGTGGAAAAGTGTCAGGTGAGGCCCTCTTGACCCCAAACGTCAGATCAGAGTTCACTTAAATTGCCGTTTTTCATAATGCCAAATGTGACCCTGGACCACAAAACCTCTTAAGTAGCATGGATATATTTGTAGCAGTAGCCAAAAATATGGGTCAAAATTATTTTTCTTTTACGCCAAAAATCGTTAGGACATTAAGTAAAGATCATGTTCCACAGAGATATTTAGTAAATTTCCTACCGTTAATTTATCATTTTTGATTAGTAATGTGCATTGCTAAGAACTTCATTTGCACAACTTTAAAGGCAGTTTTCTCAATAATTCGATTTTTTTGCATCCTTACATCTTTTCAAATAGTTGTATCCCGGCCAGTATTGTCTTATACATTGGCTTTCAGATGATGTATAAATCTTATTTTCAAAAAACTGACCTTTATGACTGGTCCAGGGATACAAATAATCATGCAGTTTGTTTTTCTCTATCACATAGGAGCTCATATGAATGCTGCTGTTTCATTCACAATGTGTGTGTTTGGAGAGCTGCGCTGGAAGATGCTCCCACTATATGTTTTCGCCCAGTTTCTGGGTTCCTTCCTTGCTGCTGGGACCATTTTTTTAATTTATAATGGTAAATCTTCTTCAGGAGTTATTTTTGTTCTTAGTGTTGGAGTGGGTCAAATAAATTACCACAAGGTTCATTCGCTCACATCTGTACTGTGCTTTATAGATGCTATATATCATTATTGTGGGGGCAATTTCACTGTGTCGGGCCCCAAAGCAACAGCTGGGATCTTCGCTACATATCCAGCACCTTACATCTCAATCTACACTGGATTCTTCGACCAGGTATTTTGAAAATGAATATAAATGCTCCGTAATGAAGAACCAGAAACCTGACAATGTGTATGAATAGTTAACCTAAAAATGAAAATGTGCTAAAAATGTTCTCATCCTCAGGCCATCTAAGACGTAGATAAGTTTAAGTAGATAATTTCTTCATTAGAACAGATTTAGAGAAATTTAGCATTCATCACTTGCTTAGCAGTGGATACTCCGCACTGCAGTGAATGGGTGCCGTCAGAATGAGAGTCCAAACAGCTGATAAAAACATCTCATCTACTTCTTTTTAAAAAATCTCTGAATTAGGTTCTGGGCACTGCCATGCTGTTGCTGTGTCTAATGGCTCTGGCAGACCAGAGAAACCAGCCAGTTGTGCCTGGAGGTGAGCCTGTGGGTGTGGGACTCGTAGTGCTGCTCATTGGTCTCTCTCTGGGGAGCAACAGCGGTTATCCCATCAATCCTACACGAGATCTGGCGCCAAGAGTCTTCACACTGATGGCAGGTTGGGGCATGGAAGTTTTCAGGTGAATAAATCTAAAATCAAGCTATGAAACACTCTTTATTGTATGTATTTGAAACAGTGTGAACGATTTGTAACACCTCCTGGTTTTTCAGCCACTAACTCTATTGCAGCTTGTGGTTTGAATTCCTGATATGCACAACTTTAAACCTTTCATTCTGTTTTGCTGAAACGTTGACAACAGGAATAGTTAAAATGATCAGATCAGATCTGTAACAGGATAATATTCTGAGTAGCATGCATGCCTTAACTGTACTTGGTGTTACTAAAACTGTAAAAATAAAGTTGTTTTTAGGAACTGTAATAAAAGTCACTTTTTTAAATTAATTTGTATTTTTTAATAATAAAAAATAATATATATATTTTTACAATTATTAAAATAAATAGCATTGAATTATTACTACAATTTAATGTAAAAATAAAATTATTTTAATTATTTAGGAACTTGATCTAATAATAATAATAATAATATTTAAATTAACTAAAATTAGTCATTAAATTTGAATAAAAATAATAATCTGTTACTTTTACAGTATTATTCATTAAAAAGAAAAATAATACATAATAATGCCAAAATACATGTTACAATATTATTATACATACAATGTATAATACAAATTTTCATTTGATATTTTTACTTATTTAAATTTACCTTATTTATCGGCTTAATGTTAATTATAGAAACATAGCAGCATAATTTGATTAAATATATTAAGAAGTGTTGTCTCAACTCATTTACAGGGCAGGCAATGGCTGGTGGTGGGTACCTGTGGTGGCCCCCTTTATTGGTGGAGTAACTGGGGCTGTAATCTACAAAGCATTTGTACAACTGCACCACCCTGACCTTAAGAGCACCAAGACAGCATCTGCAGAAGACCCTGAATATGTTCCTCTGGAAAAGTGCAAGAATAGCAGTACAGAGATGGTTGTGTGAGAGTTTCACCTGTATAAGTTAAAGACCAAGAATGGTACAGGAACCAAAGAAGAAAAGAGACATTTCCACTGGGGACACTTGAAATGTTTACAGGCCAAATATGAGACATGGATGCCAGTTGAGATGCCTATGGGCTAACTTTTTCAGTCTAGTGTGTACTACTACCTTTTTTTATAGTTATAGAATAAGCTATTGAGGAATCTCAGGATTGTTCATCTTTGATCTTTAATAAATATTATGTACATACACAGACTCATGGGCATCAGTGGATAAAATTAAGCTGCTGAAGTGAGGGTAAATGTCAAGCATAAGGATACAGTACAGTCAACATGCTTGTATGAGAACATTCCATGAGCATTTGTTGGGACACCGGGTTATCGTTTAGTCACGCTGTGTCTCCCTGAGACCCCTTGTGCTTTGGCTGTGTTCCCCCCGCTCGCTGGAACCTGTGCTGCCTGCTTTTTCTTGGGAGTGGGTGGCTTGGCCTTACCACGGAACGCCTTGGCTGGGTCTAGTTTGTTCAATAAAGGTTCACCGGCCGTATCAGTATGGGAGTCGCCATGGAATGTCAGGGGTTGGTAAAGGGCGGCCCATTGCTGTATCAAGAAATCAATTTAAAATTGGTTTGTAGCAGTGGATTGGACCCCAACAAAGGTTTGGGGTCAGTAAGAGTTGTTTTTTCCAAGACACATTAAAATTGATAAGTAAAGACATTTGTATGGTTATGAAAGATTTGCATTTCAAATAAATGCTGTTCTTTTTATGGTTTTCACAAAAAGCAGCTATTTTAAAATATTATATATTATATATTATATATAATTAAACTTATTTTAAATATTGTAATAATACTGTAATATTTCATTATATGTATCATTTTATATCGTATCTGATACTGTAAATGTTTTAAATCTACACCACCAGTCAAAAGTTTTTGGACAGTAAGGTTTTTGAATGTTTTTTAAAGAAGTCTCTTCTGCTCACCAAGCCTGCATTTATTTGATCCAAAATACAGCAAAAACAGTAAAATTTTGAAATATTTTTACTATTTAAAATTACTGTTTTCTATATTAATATATTTTAACATTTAATTTATTCCTGTGACCAAAGCTAAATTTTCAGCATCATTACACCTGTCTTGAGTGTCCCATGATCCTTTAGAAATCATTCTAATATGCTGATTTGCTGTTCACTAAATATTATTATTATTATTATTATCAATATTTAAAACGGTACATTTCTGCAGGATTCTTTGATGAATGGAACGATCCAAAGATCAGCATTTATCTAAAATAAGCTTTTGTAATGTTATACACAATACCACTCAAAAGCTTGGAGTCAGTATAACTTTTTGGGAAAGAAATTATAGAAATTAATACTTTTATTTAGCAAGGATGTTTTAAATTGATCCAAAGTGATGATAAAGACATTTATAATGATACAAAAGAAAAAGAAATAATTCTACTCTGAAGGATCGTGTGACTGGAGTAATGATGCTAAAAATTCAGCTTTGAAATCACAGAAATATATTACATTTTAAAATATATTCAAATAGAAAACAGTTTCTTTAAATAGTAAAAATATTTCAAAAATGTACTGTTTTTGCTGTACTTTGGATGAAATAAATGCAGGCTTGGTAAGCATAAGAGACGTCTTTAATAACATTAAAAATCTTACTGTTCAAAAACTTTTGACTGGTAGTGTAAGTGTTTAAATATAAATGTTTTAAAACATTGTATAGATATAAAAAATATATATTATTAAGTAGACAGATCTGAATAGATAATGCTGACCTTAGCTTGTGGGCTGGGGCCATACGGAGTGAAATTATACTGCCACTCCGGCAGCCCCAGATGAGTGATCATAAGCCGGTAGTAGGCAGTGAAGGAGGGGGTGAGATAGTTCCAGAAAAGTGATCGGTCCAAGAACCACACCTCACACTGCTGGGCCATTACACCTACACAGAACGGGCCAGCAGACAGAGGGCCAGATGGTAGATTAAAATGATATGAACCTTTCTGTATTCTATCTCTTTTTATCTTTCTGGATTAAGTGTGGGATGCATAATCACCTGGAGTGCAGTTCTTGTAAACAAGGCAAACTTTGCCATTACCATTGCAGGGGTCCAGCTCAAAGATGCGGCTACGAGAATCAAAATGAGGCTTTTCAGGGCCATCAGATTCTACAAGCAAATTTAAAAATCATATATATAAACAATGCAAAATCATTAAGAATGAATGCACTTCTTTAGAATGAAATCTAATCTCACCATCTAAGTCATCATCGAAGTCAAGATCAGCTAAAGTAGGTGCATTGGGGAGGGAATATACATTTGACTGAATCAGGGGGCGTAATTGAGCAACACTGTTGATTATCATGCAACCCACTGGAACCACTTCATCTGTAAGACACAAAGCATATATAAGATTTAAAGATGAACCATAACACTGAATTGGAAAATTATGTGCAGGAAAACATCAGATTTGAAAAAGCTAACTACAATAGGTTTAAGAGATAACTGCATGTTTCACAGTGCTCACTTTCCAACTTGGTGTTCCAGGCAAGCATGAATCCGTCTGTTGTGAGATAGAAATCTCTTAGATCTTCCGGCAAAGTGCAGTTGCTTTTCTGGAAAACACGGGAAAAGCACATCTGATGTCAACATACCCACATCAAAGCTTTGCTTTGAGAATATTTTTTATTGAACTTAAATTTCCCCATACCTGCTCCCAGGAGAGAAGGCATCGCTTTTCTGCAGGGGGTTTCTCCACAAATCTTACATCTAGCACACCTGGGAGGTTCTCTGTCAAACACATGAATGCAATGCTCATATATGGATTTAAACAATCATTAAATGAGAAATTAATCTCAATATAGGCATTGATAATTGACCTGGCTTGTATTAGTGCTTAGACAGCAACCCTAATAAAACCAAACATATTATTCCACTCTAATCTGCTTTGTAAGTCTTAGATGGTCTACCAGTCTGGCCAAGTTTGTCGTCAACTGGCCTTCCATCCTGACCACCTAAAACCAAACCAACCATGCAACCTATTGAAGGACGCGGTCTATAATTATTTGTGCTAAACACTGTCTACTCACCTAAAACCCGAGTGATACCAAGGGTGAGTCTGTCTACAAACCCCTTGTATGTGTTGTCATCTTTCACCTCCTCCATTCCAAAATAACACAAAACGCATCTATATACTTAAATTTCATTGATTCGCTTACTGCATAGTCACACCGACTGATGCTGAGGTTACCAAGCGCGCAGAACCAAAACACTGAGGTTCTCCGCTCCTATTGGCTGAGAAAATGACAGACGAGTGATTTGACCAATAGTATCCTAGATGGGTGGGTGCAGCGAGGGAATGTTATCCAATTACAATCACCAGAGATGAAAAAGAGGAGGAGCTCTTGCGCGTAATCTGGAAGTGGCGGTTGTTTCAGTATGGCGTCTGATGTTGAGGGCTCAAATGGCAATGGATTTTACTGGATTCATGATAGTATCCTTACTTTTTTCATGTTTTTGTTCGACGAGGCTGTTTAAATAAGTTATATTATTATGATATAGCAAGCGTATTGGTTAACCATGGTCAGTGGTCGGTGTTTATGAGAGAAGGGAGGCTAATAGCTTATTAGCGGATTTTCATTGTCAGCTTAACCGAACTCTAGTTTTAGTACACAAAGCTGCAATTGTCATGACAATACATGTAATGTGTTTAATTTCATTTATGTTATTAGAAAGAAACAGACTGAAGTGAACTGTAACTGTTTTGCAATGTACAAGTATGCTTCTCTGAAGTATATTGCTTTAGTACTAGAGTAAAGTTCATACAACTGCATTTTTACCACGTAGGATGGAGCACTACTGTAGTCTTATTCTCCAATATTTTTAGGCTGTTAGCTGATACACTCTTCATTTTTATGGTGGGTATGTGTCTGTTGTGTTTTCTTTAACTTAAATAGAATCAGATGAAGAGCAGCCCATGGTTTTTGTTACAGGTGAGATTGGATGTCTGTTTTAATGTTTTTAGACTGATACTGTCAAATACTAAAATATCATGACTTGTTCATCATTCTGACAGCTCATGTTTGACATTTGAAAACTCACTCCCATCCTTTCTTAGGGATGAGCAAGAACGCCGCTCTGAAGGTTGGGTCTGCAAATAATACAGAAGGAAAGATAAAAAGGAGAGCTAGCGGCATGGATAAAAGTAGGAAAAAAACAGGAATGCATTCAGCAATGCAAAGTGCTGAGATGACGATGGGTATAGCCTCAGATCAGAAGTTGCCTTCTGTTGTAGCCAAATCCAAAATCACTACACCTGCACCAGAACCAGACCTGCCTCCTTTCACTTCAGCACAGGTGACCACTGAAATAAGAATATTTACTGTGCATGTGAGGTAAAGTGCCTCAGTTGTCTGCAGGGATGCAAACTTGTCACCTTTTGACAGTTATCGTTGTTTTGAATCCAAAATTGGTAATTTGCATGATTCTGCCAACAACCAACCAAGTTATTATTATAATCATCATTATTATTCTATGGCCATATTGAATGGGTTTTATAAAAACGACAACGTTAATGTGGCATGACACAACTGAAGTAGAGACTTTTTATATACTTTACTTTATATAACTTTATACCTCTACATTGGTTGCATCTTTGTCATCTTTTTTTTTTACCCCGGATGAGTTTGCATCCCTGTGCCCGCAGTTAATTTAAGTCTAAAATACATTGTAGTCTACATTTTATTCTTTATTATTACTAATTTCCACATGTCAAATAATACATTTATCAAAACTATGAAACTATGATGCCAAAAATTATTTAGTGGCCAAAATATGTTAAATAAATTTAGAAATATATTTTATTTGACCTATAATTGATCGAATGTATGTTGGACACTTGACTGATTTGTAGGAATGCATTTAGGAATTAATATTATATTTGCTATATTTCTTTACATTTTATTTTTGTCAGACCTTTAGATTAAAAGTTTTTTATTTTAGAATGACACGTGAGGTTAAATTTTCAGCTTTTAAAAACCCATCTTGACACCCATGTCTTTGTGAACGTCCCCTTAAGAAATGCATCTAATCAAGGTTTGGTGAACCTGAAACCAGCTTAATAAGACAGATCTGTCAACTAGTCGATTTCAACGTGTTTTGCATATACTCTGTTATGTTAATATTTACATATCGAATTTTGCCTTTATCAAACATCACCTTGCATGAACTGATATTTGCTTTAGGAAATGCAAATCTAATTCTCTTTGGCAGTCAGAAATTCACAAGGTTATTTTTTAGGATGTACTACGAATCTAACAAGGTACATAAAGTATTCAGAAATTTGTGTTTTGTAGATGTGCAGAAATAAAATTTAAAAGTGTCTGTTCTGGACTGTAGCCTCTCTTCAACGCTGCTCAAGCCAAAAGTAAGCCATCATTGAAGGATCTCTGCCCAGAGGACAAGCGTCGGATTGCCAACCTCATCCAGGAGCTGGCCAGGTAAATCCCTCTCATTATAGTGATCTGATACTTTTTAGACTGAATGAATGATTACAGTGGCCCTCAAGCCAATGTGGTTTTCTGTGCATAAAGATACAGCTGTGTGTCTGATCTGTTTTGTTTGTGTTTCTTTTCAGAGTTAGTGAAGAAAAAGAGGAATCTGTACAGAAGCTCAGGGACGAACAGGAGACGTTTGAGAAAAAAATCCATCAGCTAGAGCAACAAAACCAACTCATTATAGAAGAGAGAGAGAGTATCCTTTTATATTAAGTAAGGAAGTGGTAAGAATGTTCTGGTCGAGTTTAAATTTTAGGCTTTGCTTTCGTGAATCGCACCAAAATAAATGATTACAATTTAATTTCAAACACTTTATAAAAATGGGAAATTTTCAGATTTGCTGTTAGTTTTCAGATTTGCTGTTAATTAAAGTAATTATTTATACACTACCAGTTTTTTCGACAGTAAGGTTTTTAATGTTTTTTTTTTTTTTTTTTTTTTAAAGAAGTCTCTTCTGCTCACTAAGCATGCATTTATTTGATTCAATTCAGCAAAAGCAGTAATATTGTGAAAATATTTGTACTATTTAAAATAACTGTTTGCTATTTGAATATATATAAAATGTAATTTATTCCTATGATCAAAGCTAAATTTTCAGCATCATTACTCCAGTCTTCAGTGTCACATGATCCTCCAGAAATCATTCTAATATTTTGATTTACTGTTCAGGAAACATTTTTTTTAAATTATTATTATTAATATTTAAAACAGTTGAGTACATTTTTTTTCAGGATTCTTTGATGAATAGAAATATCCAAAGATCAGTATTTGTCTGAAATAAAAGGCTTTAGTAACATTATACACTATACCATTCAATAGCTTGGAGTCAGTATAATTATTATTTTTTTTTAAAGCAAGGATGCTTTAAATTGATTAAATGTGATGATAAAGACATGTATAATGTTATAAATGATCTCTAATTTGGATAAATACTTTTCTTCTGGAATTTCTATTATGTTTTAAACATAATAATAATAGTAGTTGTTTTTTATTGCAAATCAGAATATTAGAATGATTTCTGAAGGATCATGTGACTGGAGATGTTAAAAATCAGCTTTGAAATCACAGGAATAAATTACATTTTAAAATATATTCAAATAGAAAACAGTTAACTTTAAATAGTAAAAATATTTCAACATTTTTGCAGTACTTTGGATCAAATAAAGGCAGGCTGGTGAGCAGAAGAGATGTCTTTAAAAAAACATTAAAAATCATACTGTTCAAAAACTTTTTACTGGTAGTGTATTTTAAACATGTTGATCACATGATCTTTCAGAAATCATTCTAATATTCAGATTTGTTGCTTGAGAAACATTTCTTATTTTCATGTCCCATTTCGGTGGAAAGTTTGTTTTGATAAATAAAATTGTTTTCAAAAGAGCAGCATTTATTTGAAATAGAGCTCTCGTAACATTATAAATGTCTTTGCTGTCACTTTTGATCAGTTTAATGCATTTTTGCTGGGCAAAAGTATTAATTTCTGTAAACAAAATAATGATAGTGTAATTTGAATGGTAGGGTAATTCACATTGTGTTGACTCATATCACAGTCTAAAATAAGTGAAGGACTGTTTTGTAAATGAGACTGACAGGGGGCAGTGTTGTCTAAGCATTGAATCCGTGTTCAGCCTCGTCGTGACTGCTGTAGGGGCAATATAACCACAGGACGTCATTGAGACGATTTTTGAATTACATCTGAAGGGGTGAACGTTCACTTTCTTTGGCATTACGTGTCACATTGGACGACACTAGTGTTGAATCTTTTCATTGAAGATGAAACGGGCTTTATTTGCAGCGTGATTGTGTGAAATGTAACAGACAAATGACAGAGCATTCACACTGTGTTACGTTTAATATTTACTCTTTTAGATGCCAGTTTTCGAGCTCAGGGATCAGATCCGTCCTTCGTTTGGGTTGAACTGCTTTTAATTTTCATTTGAAATTGAAAGAGCTGGCACCGATCGCACGACCACTGGGAACGGCGTGGGTTTCTTCTCGTGCCAACCTGTCATCCGGCTGGCACATCACAAACTTCGCACAGTTCGGATGCTCCCTTTTTTTTCCTTGCGGTTCTGCCAGCTTTGGTGATCTTGCTCTGGTCAAAAGACATGGCGAACCATCAGTTTTCACCCAACGCTGTGAAATACGAAGAGCAATCGCAGGCTGCTAAATTGCAGATTTGGCAGGCGAACGCAGAAATTAGGCGGGCTCAACTCAATTAAATGCACTTTGGCTCCACGGCTTGGCATTTCCACTAAAATTCAAAACTCCATTAAAAAGAGATTGTAGTGCAAGATAAACTCTGTGAAAGCCCCCTGCAGAGACGGGGCGGTCTCTAAAGGTATCAGACAGATGCTGGCCCACGGAGCTGTTCTTAAAGGTTAAGGGGGACGCAAAAAGACAAACTGAGTTATGAGGGTCTGTGTAGAATAATTGCTCGCATCGTCTCCATCTCATCTGCCAGGATCGCGATTATCAAGAGGAAATATCTCCGTAGGAGGGGTGGGGGGAAATTATAAGTTACATTCTGTGCGTAGGAAGAATTTGAAGCTCGTGTAAGGAATGAAATTAGAATTTTCTCGAGCCTGTCTTTGGCATTCTACGCCACGTCTCCGAGCGGTAGATTCTATTACAGAGAAGCTCGCAATCTTTGTTCTTCACAAGGAATTTACATCAAGACGCGTGGAAGACACAAAGGAGAAGTTGAATGCATTCATCAATATCATTAATCTTATTGAAGCTTGCACGGTCGCTTTTCCGAACGCCGCGGATGGATCAGAGAAGCACGTGTCCTTTTGTAATAGTTTGTTTGACTAGTTCCGAATCCGCGCATTCCGGCGGGATGAGCTTAGGTAGGGTTTAAAGGAGAAGTCTACTTCCAAAACAAAGATTCACATATTATGTACTCACCCCCTTGTCATCCAAGATGTCCACGTCGTAAAGAAATTATGTTTTTTGAGGAAAACATTTCAGCATTTTTCTCCATATAATGGACTGCTATGGTATGATACTCCAATTGTATTTTCTCCCTCAACTTCAAAAATCTTTTCAAAACCATCCTTGCTGCAGAAGTTCCAACCCAGTCTTTGCAAAGTGAACATGCAAAGAAGATCAAACACCCTTAACAAAAAGGTAAAACAGCGATATAGGACGATTTCGAAGTTGAGGGAGAACATGAGATGG
>JAHKKF010536923.1:0-19183 GCA_019740295.1 Labeo calbasu | reverse complement strand
GGAAAAAAAATAAAAGAGAGTTCATAGGGCCCTACATCATCTATATGACTTCATTCCATGAAGCATGTGATGCTGTTAAATGGCAGATTTGATCAAAAATACAGTACAAAGTGTAATACTGTTCTGTGATTAAAAAAAGAACATTTATTTGAAACAGAAATCTTTTGCTACATTTTAAATGTAAAAACTGTCATTTCTGACATCTAAATGTGTCCTTGTCAAATAAAAGTCTACTAAATCTAAAATCAATCATTTTAAAAGTGAATTTAATTACACTGTAACAGTATGAAAAAATATGTAACAACAACGGCCGCTAAAAAAAAATCCAATATACTGTGCAACCCTACTTGGACAGAAACTCAGAACACAGCACATAGGTCATAGAGACTACACTTGTTATTGTACTTTTTGTTCTGGAAAAGAGCAGCCTGGTCATTGCACTAAATATCTCCTAAATATCTGTTTTTCACTAAAGACAAAAGACAAAAAAAAAATACATTGGTTTATATGTCCATTTTAGGTAAACAACCTTTTAACTTTTGCCTTGTGTTTTCAAAATGTGACTGAGCTGCATCAGTTTAAGCAAAGACAGACCCTATCCACAACAAAAAGAACAACTTTAGAGCCAAGAATGAAATTTCAATGGATACGTCAGCTGATCCTCAGAGTTAATTGAACTGCATATAAAGCAAAACAGTGAGTGGAGTGAATTCTGATACTGCTATTATAGAATTCACTGCAAGGGGTCAAACAGCCCAGCAGCAAGAAGATCCTGTGCAGTATGACACATTCAATAGGCATCACTTAGCAGCCGGTGAGTGAATATCGACAGAGACTCGGGGGTTCTGATCCGCTGTGAATGCAGATTTGACAATAGCTGTATTCTGTCTAAGCGAATCGAGAAGAAGTGTTTGCGATCCTCTTCCCCACTGCATAGATGGTGTTTGACTCAGCAGGGCACCACAAAAATCACACAGCAGACAGTTAGAAATCAGGCTTGGATTACAGGTTAGGCACTGAGTAGGGCAGCAAAAGGCAAAGGTCTGGCTCTGTGTTTCAGACAAGACGAGCCCCTGCTGACTCTCCCTCAACCATGACGAGAGCCAAAGAGAAAACGGACACCCGGTAACCTGACCATAACAGATGGGCTAATTCCACCAAAACTAGGGTTGCATTAATTCCAATTCTATTATAATAACAGTTCTTACTTGGCCTCAACCATCCTTTCCAGCATGGATTCAGCCACTGCCTTCTCCTTCATCTCCATTGGGATGCGGTCGGTTGGACGATGGGATTCCACATCATTTAGTTCACGCTCATTGGGAGTCATTCCCATCATCCTCTTCTGCCTAATGTGGGAAACAATGACAGGCAGATAGCTATGGTAATCGAGTACCAGCGATAGAGAAGTACTTGTGACCAGGACCTGACATTAAGAACCAGATTTACAGCTTGCAAAGCATCTTTTGGCTTTAAAATAGTACTGTCAGTACTTACTAAAGACATGCAGTAAAACCCTAAAAAACATGTCTGACAGCAAGCGGTAATTTGCGCTGCTCTTGGTAGATTGCACTGGTCATTATGGAAATGATCTGGCAGTCAGTAAATCACATGCAGAATTTTCCCCTCCAGTGGGCACTTTCATGGAATTGTGCTCTAATCCTAATTTGCACTGTTTAGTAAATCTGGCCCTTAGAGTTTCCTAGACTTTACAAAAATGTATTCTTAAACATGTAAACAACATGCATTGTGAATGCAAAGGGCTCCCAATTAACTTTATTTTGAAATACACTTGCGGGCCCGTGACTCACCTGAAGTCGTCCAGCTGCCTCAGTATTTCTGGACTCTGCATGACCTGTATTTCATTAGCATGGCGTTTTTGTTGTTCTTCGCTGATCAATTCTGGACGCATGCGATCTGAAGGACCACAGTGAGAGAGATAAATTAATTTTACGTAACGACAGCAATAATACAATATAGCGGCAAGCAGTGATTACCTGGGCTCAAGCGCTTTAAGGCATTTAAGCACATATTAAAAAAAGACATGTAGCAAACATTTTTTGCAAATACAAGTAATTTACCATAAAAATATTATGTTTTATAACATTTATGACTGCTATAGCACCTGCTGTGGTTCTATCTCCTTAACACTTTGCATGCTTGTTTAGAATCACCGGTCGCATGTGCTCACCAGGTTTCGTGAAGTTTTGAGTTTTCCTTTAGGCTTTATAGGATTTGGGGTAAATTCGGACAGGCCCCTTTTCTAAACGACCCCATTATAACTTCAAAAAGAGTAAATTTCAACATTTTTTTTGATAATTATTGACCTGGAGAGTCCAGAAAATTGTCCTGTAGTGTTTTTTTCCCAGATTAAGCAAAAAACCTAGGACTAGTTCTTAAAAGTAGTTTTTAACAGAAGATCTGATTGCCAGCAGTGGTTCTAGAGGCAAAGTTGTCCGGAATGAGGAGTTCTGTCATATGATACAAATATTGCGTGTATGTGTGAAAAACCATGCTATGTACAATCATTTATGACTTTGAAAACCTTAATATCGCTTTTGTGTTTTTATGTTTTGATTCGATCGGCTGCCATTAACCATGTCTAATAGGTGCTCCAAATGTATTGGCCATGTTTTTTTTAAGATACTCAAATGTCCTCATAGACACTTGTGGCACTTTGGATGAAGACCGTGCGCAGTGGTTTTCATGTTGATAGGACAAATGGTTGCGTAGATATAGCCATTTTTTCTTATAGAGCCACCAAGTAACGAAGCTCTGCAATTTTTGTCCTGCAACCTCAGCTCTTATATAAGTGTTCTGAGTTTGGCAAAGATATCTCATTCCATTCAGGAGTTATAGGCATTTTACTAAAAGTGGCCCTGTCCCTTTCAAAAAAGTGGCCCTGTCCCTTTGTGATGGTGAGTCGAAAGTTCAACTTTTTTATATATATATAATTATTGATATTCACTCTCCAGAGAATCTTTCTGCACTGGTTTGGTTCCGATCGGGCAAAAAACCAAGGACTAGTTTGCAAAAATTGGTTTTGCAAAAAACCCCAAATACCCGAAAAGTTTGCTCATGATTGAATCTGAAGCATGCGTTTTGTCCGACGTGAGCCAAGGATTCCAACGACACTCGAGTCTGCGACTGATGGTTTAAGAGTTTTGAGCGATTTCGGAACAATTTGACACAGGATTTTCAGAAAGGTGATGCTGTGTCAGCTATATTAAATCCGATAGTAATGTTGCAACACACAAGTGTGAGTTACTGTTTTTATTATGTAGTCACTATTGCTGTGTCTGTTATTACAGATGGTTTGATATGTGAGTATTTACGCATTTTTAACCTAAATCACAGCAGCGTCCATTTATGAGGAATGTAGGGTGTCAAACGTATACAACTGTTAGCCAATCAAAGCAGTGGGCATTTACTTCAGAGTCTACAATCCACCAAGCCTATTCAAACAGACTGTTCTGATAAGGGAGAGAAAACAGGACAGAAAATAGCCTATTACTTCTAAATAATGTTTTTGGATGTAAAAATCTTGATAACATTATAAAGGGACCTCAGAGGACAGTATAAAATAATTAAAAAAAGGCAAGTCTGTGACCCCTTTAAGTACAGTGATCTGATTTAGACAGAAGTTCACTCACCCAGATCAGAGGCTATATGATTTGGCACAGGTACTTTGAGAATCTGGAAGGGAGAAGGAATGTGATGAAATTACTTCAATCTTTCAGTCAAAACTTTGACAGGACCAAATCAGGGCTCAGCATTAAAGGGATAGCTCACCCACAAATGAAAATTAATTACTCGCCCTCGTTCCAAACCCATAAGACTTTTGTTTATCTTCGAAACACATATTAAGACATTTTTTATGAAATCCAAGAGCTTTCTGACCCTACATAGACAACAACGCAACTGACATGTTCAAGGCCCAGAAAGGTAGTTAAGACATCAATAAAATAGTCAGTGTGACAGTGGTTCAACCTTAATTTTATGAAGCAACAAGAATACTTTTTGTGCACAAAAATAATAATAATAATAACAATAATAATAATAATAATAACAACTTTATTCAACAATTTCTTCTTGTGGTACTCTCATGAACACGTTTCATAAAGTAAAGGATGAACCACTGACGTCACATGAACTATTTTAAGGATGTTCTTACTACCTTTCTGGGCCTTGAACATGTCAGTTGTGTTGCTGTCTACGCAGGGTCAGAAAGCTCTCAGATTTCATCAAAAATATCTTAATTTGTGTTCTGAAGATGAACGAGAGTCTTACAGGTTTAGAATGACATGAGGGTGAGTAATTAATGACAGAATTTTTATTTTTGAGTGAACTATCCCTTTAAGAATTTATGTTGGTTTCACTAAACCAGTAGTTAATTTTAGAATGTATAAATTATGTATACATACACACACAAGCACGCGCTAAGTCACAGAATTAGCATAATTATATAAAAGATAATTACAAACAAATTACAATTAACTTCAGATTTTAATTGGAAGACATGAAATATAAGTTAATGTTTAATATTGCCCTCCAGTATCACATGTAATGCAGTACAGCACCACCAGAGGTCACAACAATATAAATAACCAGAGAACTATTTTCTTCCATTTACTTTTCAGCTCAGTCCACACCTTCATAGCCCTAATGCCAACTCAAAAAATGTGCACAGAGAAATATTCAAAAGAAAAAGTACGACTCAACATAAAAATAAAACACGGAAAGGAGGGAAAAAAGCAGCCATTCATCAGGGGAGGTCATTCCCATGACCCAAAGCAGGATATCAGGGTCGGACAAACACTCAGATGACAGACAGAAAGAGAACATGTCTAAAAGAGGGAAAAAGAACGCAGAGGAAAAAAAGTTACATTGGACAGAAGGGGCAGGCAGACTGGAGGGAAAAGACAAAAACTTCAAACAATGAAATGAAGTCTAAACAGAGACTGATTGAGGGAGAAACAAACAGGTGGGGAAATGACCTGATATATCAAATGAAATTGAAAAAAGAACTGAGTCATTTCTAATAACATCTAATGACAGCTAAAGAACCATTGCACCAAGAATTTCTGAAATTAAAAACAGCCTAACTTGACAGATTTCAGTCATTTTAAGGCAAGCTACGATACAGCTTTATTTGTTAATTACTTTGTAATATCTATTAATTTAGTATTTATAAACTGTTTTTATGACTTAGAAATAAATCTATTAAAAAACCTTAATGGACATGTGAGGGTTATGCATCAACTACCATTCCTTTTTATATATTTCATGTGCAATTATTAATCTGACTCATTATTTCAGAAAAAACAAAAATCTACAACATTAGATGGCATTCTGCACTTTGAAAGAAAACAAGCTCAAAGATAAGATTGACAGACAGCAGATCACCTGTGTGATAAATAAAATACAGCTTCAAAAAATATGCCCAGCGTTCCTTTAGGGGGTCTAACAAAAAACAGACAATAAAACGAGGGATGGACTGAAAAGTGTGACAGAACAAAGAGGCAGACTTGTAAAGTGATAAACAAACTTGACAGCCGAATGTCTAAAACTCTTCTTGTTCACATACCGCTCCTTTTTCCAGGAAAGTGTTGTAGAATTCCCCAAAGTGCTTCTTGGTGTCTTTGGCATTGAAGTTCTTGAAGAGGTCAGCATGAAGGTAGCATAGCTAAGACAAGGGAAAAGAAAGAGAGAGAGAGAGATTGAGTGAGGGAGATTAAAGAAAGACAAGTGTAACAAAACTGACAGATTTAGAAACCAAGAATAGAGAGGCAGTAATACGTGCTATGTTAACCTATATATGGGATTTACTGACTGAATTAAGAGGCAACTAAACATTTTGAAATTTCAGAGTTTTTCAAAGAACTTGCTGGCCAGTGAGAAAATAGTATTAGGAGGGATGACAGGGACAAATTGACCAATCTAAAATGAATGAACACAACATAGTACCTGTTGGATTTAAAAGCAAACATAACTTGTCAAACTCAATAATATATTAAAGGTACGCTAAAGAAAAACAATATAGGGTAAGACGTCCACTTTCATTTTCCTTGACCACAGATATCACTAAATCAAATTTAATAAAAGGTTATGCTCTAAATAATTTACATCATCTGTGAGACTTGAACAATTTTGAGGTTAAATGAAGAAAGAGATGAAGGATTTGGGATTTGGGAGACGGTACCTGGGGTAGATCACATTGGCTGCATGCCAAATAAAAGAAGAAATACTCATGCTTTAAATCACATGAAAAGGGCTTTATCTACATACATGACATCCCCACCCCATCCTCCAACACATACAACATTCATAGCTGAACAAGAGGTAATGTAAGAAACACACTGAGCCTCACATACTAAAGTAAACGCATGCGCATGCATGCGCACTGACAAAAATGAACAGGCACACATCGTGCAAGTTCTTACCACAGGAGCACAGTCAAACTGTAACATGACATGATGAATGAAGACCAGTAGGTGGGTGGGCCTGGACTTCAACAGTTCAATACTGTTGAAGTGACTGCAGTGATCATCCACCATCTGAGAAGAAAATTACATAAATGAAAATCCAAAATAAAAGATTTTTAGTTTTTCTGAAAGAAGTCTAATATACTCAAAGTCAAAATTTGATTAAAATACAAAAACAGTAACACTATGAAATATCGTAACAACTCAAAATAACTGTTTTCTATTTGAATTAGGGCTGGTTTTCCGATTTTATTGATTATTTCAAATTTAATGTTTTGTTACGATTTTATTTTTTAGAAATCAAGGAATCGCTATTTTGAATAGAAATATTACCAAACGCTGGAATTACACAATATGCCAATAAAACAACAATCCAACCGTTTGTCATTTGTGTAAAAATCTAAAAACTAAGCAGACATATATTAAACCACGCTTTTCCAGTGTACAGAGGTTTACGGGAGTATTTTGTTAATTTGTTGCAAAAAAAAAAAAAAAACACACTGAAGTGGCAAGATATCAGAACCCACCGAAATAACCGAGGTACATATTGAACCACGGACTAACAGTATTGTTGCATTTTTTAATTGATTCATTTTAATAGATTTTTATTTTTACGAAACGATATAGATTTTAATCCCAAGAATCGATTAGTCTAACAAGTTTTCAGTTAACGAACAGAACACTGTAGCGCACCTCATATCCAATAAATCGTAATAAGCTTTGTGCTTTGTTACTTTTGAAATGAAACAGTCTCAGATTTCAAATTCTGTACATTTTATTACAGAATTCAAACAATAAATGCAATTTTGGCGCTGTTTAATGTGGAGTGACAGATTTAGCGCATCCGTTCAAGACAAACAGCAGTGAACTGATTGTCTCCTCTGCTTTAATAACACAAAAATACCATGTTATGCTTTACTAAAACATTTTAACAGGAAATAAACATGAATGAACATCCAAAGGTATGTTAAAAGAAAGAGTACAACTTACTGAAATCTATATCCTGTCTCATGTAATCACTTAATCAGTGTTTTAACCGCGCAAAGATTTTTCGAAATAACTGCTAAACAATGTCATATGACAGCACATTTACCTCAGAAAAAACATATTCGGTGACCATAAACTTGTTAATCAGCTGGGAAAATAAACTCTAGAGAGGAACATTTTGTTGAATATATGCACCATATAATATAATCATTATAATTCTTTCTGTCGTCAATATTTAATGTTTGTTTTAATAAATCTGTCACATTTTTATTACAGCCACCATTTGAATAAACTGGAGTATAAATATAATTACGTAATAAAATTATTGAAACTTATTTACTATAAAAACTTGCAATTTAAGCATTTGTATACAATAAGATAATTTTAACCTTCAACATTATAGTAATGCCATACTAACTGACTCTCATGTATATTTTACAGCATTACTTAAGAGTTTTTTTTCCTTGAGAGATATTTTTGATACATATTCAAAATAATCGATATTGAATCTAAATGGAAATCGAATCAAATTCCAAGCTTGTGAATTCGAATCAATTCAAATCAAATCATGAAATTTGTGCTATATGTGCTACGCTACAAAATTTTTATGAGTTTCACAAAATTTATTTCTAATTACTTATCTGTTTAAATTAGGTATATAACTGAAAAATAATTATTCCAAATATTTCTTCCTCAAAGATACTAAAAGAATCATTAACCTTTTCCCATCCCTACTAGTTCTAAACAGATGTATCACTCACAGGCTGTTTGTCATTCTCAAAATCTTCATCCTCTGCTCCAATTATGTTCATGGCTGGATTTGAACACTGAGCACCTGACAGCACCTGAAAAAAGCGAGATGAAGAAAGCATTAACAGACATAATCTTATAAAACAACGTTTTGCAGGATTTGCTTTTTATTAGTAGACCGAGTGACAAAATGGACTGTTTCATTAACTGGACAATAGGGATGACTTGATGGCCCAGGGCCAGGTTTTTAACATCCAACAGAGAAAGTCAGAGAAAAAGAAGAAGAACAGTTCTTTTCACAGCACATAAATGATCATGGATTAAAAAGAAAGCTGTTAAAAGAGAAGCCCACTTCCAAAACAAAGATGCACATATAATGTACTCACCCCATTGTCATCAAAGATGTTCATGTCTTTCTTTCTTCAGTTGTAAAGAAATTATGTTTGCTGAGGGAAACATTTTAGCATTTTTCTTCATATAATGGACTGATATGGTGCCCCGATTTTGAACTTCCAAAATGCAGTTTAAATGCAGCTTCAAACAATCCCAAATGCAGTTGTAAATGATCCCAGTCGAGGAAGAAGGGTCTTATCTAGTGAAACAATCGGTTACTTTCATTAAAAAAATACAATTTAAATACTTTTTAATCTCAAACGCTCGTCTTGCCTTTCTCTCCCTAAACTCTGTGTATTGTGCCTCAAGACAGGGTATGTCGAAAAACTCCAAACATATTTTCTTCCTTAACTTCAAAAATCATTTCAAAATCATCGCTGCAGAAGTAAACATGCAAAGAAGGGCGATACAGGACTATTTTGAAGTTGAGGGAGAACATGAGATGGGAGTTTTTCGACATACTCTAACTGTCATGAACCGGAAAAAAACAGTCCAGGCAGAGTAAGACAAGACGAGCATTTGGCATTAAAAAGTATATAAATTGTATTATTTTTATGAAAATAACCGGTCATTTCGCTAGATAAGACCCTTCTTTTTTGGCTGGGATCGTTTGCAACCACATCTGGGATCGTTTGAAGCCGCATTTAAACTGCATTTTGGAAGTTCAAAATCGTGGCACCATATCAGCCCATTATATGAAGCAAAATGCCGAAATGTTTTCCTCAAAAAACAATTTCCTTACGACTGAAGAACAACATGAACATCTTGGATGACAAGGGGGTGAGTACATTATATGTGAATCTTTGTTTTGAAAGTGAACTTCTCCTTTAACAAGTATTACATGCTACGTCTAACATTATAAAGCCAATATGTGATCATTTCTAATTAAAGGAGAAGAATTGAAAACACTGAATAGCTGCCACAAATATTCAGACTCGAGGCTAAACTAAAACATTCATGCTCTGAACCGGAGCTCAGGGAGCCAAGATGAACCTTTAACACAGAGAAGAGTGAATGAACATTCATACTCCAGCACCTAAATGAAGTGCATTCTTTCACACAAGAAGCACTGTGATCATATTTTTATTTAATTCTACCTGTTGATAAACTTAAATTCATTCAAGGCAATATTCCATAAACCGGTCCAATGAATCTTGGCCACTGGCTGTAAATGTAACAGTGTTCTACTGTGAGAGAGGCTGAGAACAAATTTCCTCTGTCGCTGTTGTGCAATAATAACAACTCGGTGGAAAGAAGCCGAAAATCCCTGCGCAAGCCCAACTCCAGCCATTCAAAAGACTAAGCGTGTTTATTTTAGTAAAAACAAACAAGCACTTGTGACGAACACTACAAGCACAAATCAAGCTAGTGTTTTCTCTGTGCAAACGTTTTCATCTCAGATAAAACGTGCATGTGTTTACTAAACATTTATAGCTCAGTCAAAAATTAATATGGTCATCATTTACTCACCCTCATGTCATTCCAAACCTGTTTGACCTGTTTCAGATAGCAAGTCATACAGGTTTGGACCAACATGAGGGTGAATTAACGATGACAGAATGCTCATTTTTAGGTGAACTATTCCAGAGCAGAGATAGATACAAACAAAGTCAACGCTGATCAACATCATGTCAGACCAGCACACCAAGTGGGGTTTTGTTCCTGAATGAATCAGTGTTTTTGAACAAAACAGTTGAATTAATGATTTAGTGACTCATTTATAAACACAACACTTGTTGCCATCTACTGGCAGAAAACAGGCGGAGTCACTAAAGAGAAGGTCAAAGAAAGTGTCTCATATCTTTGCTATGTTTACCGTTGTACAGCCCAGACTCTGCTAGACCCCCTAAGAAAGGTCAGACCCCCTTCGGGCTGGTGAGACTATGGAGGAGTATAACTCATGGCAAAAGACGCTCAGAAACGAGTCAGCTGTGCCGCCCCACCTACTACAGCACATTCCTGATTTTATTAAGCATCCAGGAACATTTGCGTCTCAGCAGCTGTAATGTCTGCCACCGTGTATTAGTGCATTCATTGTCCTTGATCTTATGTTTTTTTGATCTAATAACATGAATAAAAACTCTCTTATTATCCTTAAATAATATGCATGCCATAGCTTATACAAATGGATTCAATAAACACACATTTTTGTGTTTTTGGTTACTAAAACAAATGTACCTATTAGATTTCACGTAAATATTTCTGAATCTACCAGTTATGTGAACGTAAAATAGTGCTATATTATTAAAAAGTATTAAATTAAATTAGCATTTACGAATTAATACATGTAATAATAATAATAATAATAATAATAATAATAATAATAGCAATTATATAAAAGTACATATAATTAAATTAATTATTAAAACAAAAGTAATTCTCAAGCCAAAATAATATTATCAATCTATTATCACTGATTATTATCTTATTACATAAATACATAATTATTGTTAAATGTATTTTATTAAATCACATATTTAACAATAATAAATTGCATTTATTATATGAAAACATACATTTAATTAATAAAATAATTTTCTTACACTGTACTAAATTTGTACTAAAACCAAATAAATGACTAATCAATTAAATAGAGGAATTAAATAACTTTAATAAAAACCATACATAATTATAGTTAAATTTATTACATATAAAAGAACACATTAAAAAAATATTAATAAACCGCAATTAGTATATTAAAACATAACACTTTTTTTCTATGAAATGCTCAGATTTCTAAGCGCACTGTACTACATTCATACTAAAAACCTAAATAAATGAGTAATTGATAATCAAGAAAATATTATTTGATTCATTCAAATAACTTTAATAAGAAGAAATAGATAATTATAGTTAAATGTATTATATTAAATAACACATTTAATAATAATAATAATAATAATAATAATAATAATAATATGCAATTTCTATATTAAAATATATTAATTTAATTAACCAGTAAAATATTTTTCTTACACTTCTATGAAAATGATGAGATTTTCTAAGCGCACTGTACTAAATTTGTACTAAAACTAAAATAAATGATTAATCAATTATCAGGAAAATATAATTATATTAATTCAAATAACTTTAATAATAAAAAAAATAGATTATTATAGAAAAAATAGATTATTATATTTAAATGTATTAGCAAATAACACATTTCATAATAAATTGCAATTATTATATTAAAAAATTAATTTATTAATAAAAATAATTTTTCTTCACTTTTTCTGTGAAAATGTTCATATTTCTAAGCACAGTGTACTAAGTTTGTACAAAATCTAAAATAAATGATTAATTATCAGGAAAATATTATTTTATTCATTTAAATAGCAATAATAAAAACACAATTATAGTTAAATGCATTACATTTAATAACACATTTAATAATAATAAATTGCAATTATTGTATTCAAATATACTAATTTAATTAATTCATAAAATATTTGTTCTTACACTTTTTTCTATGAAAATGCTCAGATTTCTAAGCACACTGTACTAAATTAGTACTAAAACCAAAATAAATGACTCCCAGATTATCAGGAAAATATTACTTCATTAAATCAAAATAACTAAAATAACTAAATAACTACATCAAATAATTAATAGTATTCAAATAAGAAATACATATAATTAGAGTTAATTGTATTATATTAAATACTAAATTATATTACTAACAATAAAAGTTTCATTATTATATTGTAAAGATTAATCATTTAAATAATCAATGAAAGAAAAACAACATTCACACTTTTTTTGTGTAAATCCTTCCACAAGCATCCCCTTGAGGCCCCCTGAAAACCCCTTGAAAACTCTTGCTCTAGTTGGTTTTGTAATAATGGTGGAAACTGTGATTACGCCATCTCTGTTACCAAATCAGATGCAGGCTCCTTATAAGCACATCAAGAATGAATGGAAACAAACAAATACGAGCAGCTTCAGATGCCTTTACCCCATTATGGGCGTCTTCGTAATCCATGCTGTCGTAGGTCGCACCAACACCAGTTAACCGAGCTCCTGCAAAGACACGACATCATGAAAGGCTGGAACGGCGTCCTTTGTCAAGAAGACAAGCAAATACAAACACAAAGCTCCACACATACAAACATACTGCCAGGAGCAAAGCCGATTGGACCATCATCCGATACAAAATTACAAGGCGGAGAACAACAACATCAAGACCAGCCAATAAATCAATAACAGATAGACCAATGTGGACAAACTAGACCCAGATACGGTCTATCAATGAGGACGGTTTTGAATGAATAACAGTGACTTCAGTTCTCAGTGGTCAAACGATCTGTAGTTCAGTTTATTTGTTGCGGTCCTTTCCTTATTCGGTTTGCTGCTCAGGACCAGCTAATGCGTTTGTCTACTCAATCTCCAATATAAAACAAAGGCTTCTTATGATCTAATCTCAATGAGCATCCAACACCACTAATCGACTGCATTGAGTTTCGCAGTGAAAACGCATCAACTTTTGGACAAAAAAAAAAAACAGATAGCTGGGGAATGTCTCTGCATACCAGACTACCGTATGCAGCTGTTGAGACAATGGCCTTGTCCTCTGCACTGGAGCAGTGTGATAGCACAAGCCTAAAATAACCGCTAATGGAGCCATGTTTGTGTTGGAGTTTTATCAGCTGCTTTAATCAGCCAAGTCTCTGAGATCTTCAAAGCTTTCCAAAGAGCAGCGTCTACAGTGCAGGCAAGCATAAAGAGACAAGAAAGAGAGAGAGAAAGGAAGTGGGTGTAATTTCCTCAGGAAACGATCACAGCCATTTTTTTGTCAACCTGTCTGCAAAAGTCATGTTCAGAGTAACAGAGAGCATAAAACAAAGGAAAAAGACAAGGAGGGACAAACACATACTCAAGAGTATGACACATAAAAGCATGAGGTGAAAAGATTTGTGGCACTTTCCACACGTCGGGGACACTCAGGTGTCCCGTTATTGTTTCAGTGCATTACAGACACACATTTGATGTTTTAATTTGTAGAGATGTGCTCTTTATTTTCATCATTTGTTCCATGAAATATTATCACATTTCAAATTAATCAAGCATGAACAGTAGCTAGTGTGCAATAAATCAAGTGATTTCTGTCTCACAAAGGTCTTGACCCTTAACTCTAACAATTAAAATTGTTAGAGATATCCAAATAATACAAAATCAAAGCAGTCCATCAATAAATTATCATTTATTGATAGAAAATGACTGCTATATAAGAGTGAATAAATAAATGATTCTGAAAGACAGATGTTGAAAAAAATACATACAATGAATAAATAAAACAGCTCATATAATAAGTTGTTGACCTCCCAAGGTTAAAGGATTAGTTCACTCCAAAATTAAAGTTTTCTGATCATTTACTTACTCCTAGGTCATTCAAGATGTCCATATCTCTCTTTCCTCAGTTGAAAAAGAAATTAAGGTTTTTGAGGAAAACATCCCAGGATTTTTCACCATATAGTAGACTTCATTGGGAACCAACGGGTTGAAGGTGAAAATTGCAGTTTCAATGCAGCTTCAATGGGCTCTACACGATCCCAGCTGAGAAATAAGAGTCTTATGTAGCAAAACAATCTGTCATTTTCTAAAATAAAATAAAAAATGTATTTACTCTTTATCCACGAATGCTCGTCTGGCATGACGTAGGTGGAAGTACCGACCCAGTGTTTTACAAAGCGAAAATAAAGTCATACACCTTTTACAAAAAAAAGGTAAAACAACAATGTTGGACGATTTTGAAGTTAAAGGAGAAAATGAGATAAAGTTTTTTGCGCTACTCTAACTTCTTGAACCAAAGTACACTGACGAAGAACTAACCACACGTGACCTTCGACGTGAATACGTAATGTGTGAATTCATACACGCGAATTGCAGAGCTAGCGCAAGACAAGAATCTGTGGTTAAAATGTATATAAAGTTTTATTTTTAATAAAATGACCAATCGTTTTGCTAGACAAGACTCTTTTTCCTTGGCTGGGATTGTGTAGAGCCCATTGAAGACGCAATGAAACCGGGGTGTCACAATAAATCAATCTCTGGAAATGATTCTGACCTTAGTTTTTAACAGCAGATGGTGCTCTAGGCTAGTTTTTAAAAATTGTCCCCATATAGTGTACTTCAATGGGGATTATTTGTCTTGCACTAGGTCTGCGTCCACGACTTTACGCATTCACGTTTGAAAGATCACGCGTGACGTAGGCGGAAGTACCGACCCGGTGTTTTAGAAAGCCAATGTGCAAAGAAAGTCAAACGCCCTTCACAAAAAATAAATAAATAAAGTAAAACAACCATGACGGATGATTTTGAAGTTGGAGGAGAAAATGAGATGGAGTTTTTCACCCTACCCCAACTTTTTGAACCGAAGTACACTGACAAAGAACTAACGACGTGACCTTTCCGATGTGACTACGTAATGCATGAAATCGTAGAAACACATAGCAGAGCTAGTGCAAGCTTTTTTTTTTTTAGAAAATGGGCAATCGTCTCCGTAAAACAAGACCTTTATTCCGCAGCTGGGATCGTGTAAAGCCCTTTGAATCTGCATTGAAACTAGGGGTGTCACGATAAATCGATCTCGGGAATCGATTCTGAGCTTCGTTTTTAACAGCAGATGGCGCTCTAGGCTAGTTTTAACGCACACTCAAATGCTCACGAAGAACAGCGCTTGTGCGTTCAACTGAGCAATTTACGTGGTTAAATGTACTTCCACTTCGGCTTTTATTTTGTATGATGTGAGATTAATGTAAACACTGCCGACTTTGAACGCTCTTGTAATTAGTTTCAACCTTCAATTCAAGAATCGATTCAAGAAAGAATCTCAATGCACTCAGAAAAATCGCAGAATCGATCCATGAACCAATTTATCATGACAGCTCTAATTGAAACTGCATTTTGGACCTTCAACCTGCTGATCCAACCCAGTCACATGGCAGTTTGTACATATTGGAGAAGGTGGCTAGGGATAGGCGATATGGGCTTAAAAATATATCACGATAATTTCTGGTATTGCGATAACGATGTCAATGACGATAATTCCGGGAAATCCTCAGAGAAAAGTATTATCTTTCTTATTTTTTTTTACCCAAAATAGGGTGTTGTGAGCATTACTAAATACACACGTAATGTAATAACTGTTTAATTCACTGGAATGTGAATTAAATTGTTTGTACTTTCTGTACTGGAAGCTCCTAACATTAGGACGAATTCCTTGTGTGTAAAACACACTTGGCAATAAAGCTCTTTCGGTTTCGGAAGGCAGAGGGCGCCCTTGCAGAAGTAATAGTACTGACAACGCGTCAGGAATCTCTAATCCAGTAATCGTTTTAGCCGAATACAACGCAGATAGAGGAATTTTAACTGAGGAAACTTGAAGACAATAAACATACGATTGCTACAATATATGGTTTGTCTGTGTTCTTTAAGCAATCTTGGGTATTTTTTATAAGAATAAAGTATATTTATAATGCAATGCTAATTGACATAGCCTTTATAATACTATAAAACAGTACGATTTCAGCCTCATTCTGTGATATGAAACCACGACCAATCACAAAAGGTTATTTAAAACACTTGACTATGTTATAAATTAATTTGGAGAAAAAGCATGCCAATAAATTATATCTTTGTTGGACAATAGGTTTGTAAACAGGCTCATACACACGCAAAACCGCATCGCACACTTGCTACTAGTACAGTTAACGTTATTTAAGGTTTAGACCGATTTTTGACGCACTGCAGTTTTGAGCAAACCAGTTCCAGATTGGAGCTCCTCATTTAGCAATTTACTGGTTTCACGTCCACCTTCAACATGTCATTCCCCACTGTCACACACAGAAATATGTCAAGAACTAGACTTTACAGTTATTCTCACAGGAAGACTAATTCTTATTCATGGGAAACATTTTACCGGTATATCGCAAACAATAACATATCGCCCATCCCTAAGGTGGATCATTTGTATAAATTCATAAACCTTGTGAAAAAATGTATGTATTTACAAGGTGGCAAATTCATACAAAACTGTACGGGTGAGACTGTACAAATTCATACAAATTAGCCATCACGTAAAATATGCACTAATCAGCTGTGAGATAGTGTTTGCTGAACCCAGTGAAGTACATTATATGGTGAAAAATCCTGGAATGTTTTCCGCAAAAACCCTTAATTTCTTTTTGGCTGAAGAAAGAAAGACATGGACATCTTGGATGACATAGGGGTGAGTAAATCATTAGGAAAAATGTATTCTGGAAGTGAACTAATACTTTAACAATTAAAACTTTCTTAAAAAGAAGCATCTCATCTCATCTCTTTGGAGGAAAAAACTGCTAGTGATGATGCTCACTCTCCATGTTTATGACACTTCCCTCACCTTTGTCACAAAGAGGAAACATCACAACATGAGCTGCGTAATAACAATAATAATAATAATAAAAAGAGGAAGGGCTTGAAAGAAAAGCAACAGCAGATGAAGTCATTCGTGCACACGTGATAATTGAGAGGAAAGCACATCTTATTTTAGAGAATGCGAGTCAAGTGAGAACAGTGATGGAGGATACTTATAGATAAAAAAAAGCAGTGGGTAGCAAACAATGGAGAAAAAAGACTCCTAGACATAATAACCGAGACAGGACTATAAAATTCATGAACTTTCAGTATCACTCAGATTACATGCTAAAACGCGATTTTGATAAATGACAACCTAAAAGACATTTAAATACACCCACAGCTTTCAATAAATCATCTCAACAGCTGTCAAGATCAATCAGCATGCGTTAAACAAAGACTCTCTTATGGCAAGAGAGAGAAGGATCTGCATGTTCGCCAGAGACAGTGTTCTTTCTCAGTTTAACTGAGAATGAGAGTGTGGAGGCACTGGGGTGTTACAGGTGGGGTTAATGAGGTTTATCGCTATCTCCTCAAAACTATGTAATGACTGCGCTCTCTCTCTTTCTCTCTCTGGACTGTGCGGTATTTCAATACTGCAGGAGATTAGAGATCTCTGAGCTTCTCTCAGTTGCTCCAGTAAGCACAGAGGAAGGGTGGTGTACAGGCATGTGGCCTCACTTGACCATGTGAGCATGAAGAGCAGCGAGAAAGAACAAACAATTTGAGAATGTTTAGCGTAAATGACTGTAAGGATGTGTGACTTAGAGGCGTTAACCTCAAATAAACAACACATAATTTCTTCGTTACTTACTTCAGTAACTTTCAATTACTTTAGTTTTTAGTATAACATGATGCTTAAGAAATCATTCTAATATGGTGTTTTGCAATGTTAAGATCACTTGTGCTGCTTCATTTTGTGGAAACTTTAATACTTTTTTAGGATTCTTTGATGAATAGAAAGTTCAAAAGAACGTATTTAAACAACTTAATTCATCTTTGCTGAATGAAAGTGTTACACACACACAAACTTCCAGTACAGCCGTCCCCTCCTACTTATTCCATTAACCCGAGGTACAGTAATTGTAATACTTGAAAGACCACTAATTCTGAAAAAAATGAGGGAAAAAAAGCTTGTCACTTTTATCTTCTCCTGCTTTCTTTCTACTGCTCCAACTTCCCATCATTGCTAATAGACATAAACGCTGCCTGGAATATCCCAGAGGCATGCGTTCTGAACATACTTAAAGGTAATCAAGAACCATTTCACTTTTAGTTTCTAAAAACGCCAATTCCTGGATATTTCGCACAGCAGCCTGTTATATAACAAAGACATATTTCAAGCATATCTATTACCAGTGCAATTTTTAAACTTCTTTAATATTTGTGGCATCCATAGCATTAAAAGCAAAGTATAAGAATGATGAATACTGCTGCCTGGCAAATATGTTTACCTTGTGATAAAAGGCCAAAAAAAAACCTTTTCAGCTAGTTGGGTGAGGTTGGCATGCTTGTGAATTTTCCATTTTCATCTTCCACTCATGTAATAACAACAAATATCTTCTAAAAAAACAACACCATCCATATTACATTTCTTTCAAAGTCAATGACCACTAATTTTCTTGTCCTATCTACCAATTTATTCAAATATACCTCATACTTGATACATTCAGTGATCTGAATACTGAGCATGTTTTAAATGTCTGAATATACTATTATATAATTAATTTAGATATTTTTAAAAAATAGAACCTTAAGTACTTTGGCACAGTCTTTTTTTATTTCTTAGCAAAAATAATAAAACTGCATAGCTTCTCTTTTTAATACTTGAAAACTTTGTCCATCAAAATCATGTGTTGCAACACAAAGCAGGAAATTATATCATATAGAGGACCGCTGCAGACTCTCATGACTATGTATAGGTCTTAAAATATTAGATAACTTTTTTTGGACAGGGTATAAAAACTTGCATTAAGAGCCAGGGGGTGTAAACTTTTGAAAAGAATGAAGATGTGCACATTTTTCTTATTTTGCCTAAATATCATATATTTTTTTTATTTAGTACTGCCGTTCAGAGGCTACAGAAGATACTTACATGTTTCCCAGAAGAGAAGTAAGTTAAATTTACCCTGATCTTTACATTCAAAAAGTTTTCACCCCCCGGTACTTAATGC
>JAHKKF010536922.1:2306-38205 GCA_019740295.1 Labeo calbasu | reverse complement strand
TTTATATCTTGCAATTGTGACTTTTTTCTCTCAGAATTTTGACTTTATATCTCGTAATTGTGATTTTTTCCCCCTCAGAATTGTTTATATCTAGCAATTGTGACTTTTTTTCCCGAATTTTGAGTTTATATCTTGCAATTGTAATTTTTTTCTCTGAATTTTGAGTTTATATTTTGTAATTGTGACTTTTTTTCTCAGAATTTTGAGTTTACATCTAGAAATTATGACTTTTTTCTGAGAATTTTGAGTTCATATCTCACAATCATGACTTTTTCCTTTAGAATTGCAAGTTTTTATCTAGCAATTGTGACATTTTTCTCCGAATTTTGAGTTTATATCTCGTAATTGTGATTTTTTTTCCTCAGAATTGCGAGTTTATATGTAGCAATTCTGACATAAGACGCAATTGCTAAGTCAGTTATTGTGAGATAAGTTATAAGTCATAATCAAGTTATAAGATTGTGAGATATAAACTCGGAATTCTAAGAACATATCAGTCTTTCTTTCCCCTCAGAACTGGACTTTATAGCTCACAATTGTGAGTTTATATCTCATAATTCTGAGAAAAAAAGTTATAATTGTGACATAAAAACTCGCTATGACCTTTTTTATTTTTTATTTAGTGGCAGAACTGGGCTTCCATAGCTATATGAACAAATCTTTTTTTTTGAGTTAGATACTGTCAATGAATCCGGTTGACAAAAGCAGCCTGAACGATTAATGTATGGATCAGACTGATTAAGCTCACTGACTCAATTTGAGGGTTGCAGCAGTTAACTATGGCAGCTTGTTTCTGCCAAAGAATAAATAATAATAATAAAAAATTCATTGCGACTTTTTAGTCTCACAATTTGCAAGAAAAAGGTCAGAAATGTGAAATACAAAAGTACTTACAAAGTAAGTCAGAATTTATCATTGCTGGAAACAAGCTTCCATAGTTAACAGCTCACTGGAGGAGAATATTATCAGAGAATAACTTACAGCACGTTTCTCACACAATGCTTGCATATGAATTTGGAAGACCGTGAATATAATGCAGAAGTCTTTATGGTGTGGCCTTCCTTAAGCTTGAAGAAACCATCACAGAAGTTCTAAGGGTTTCCACTACAAATACCATTACAAACAATCAACTGTTAACCATTAAGATCATTATCTAATGGTTTCCAGAAGCAGTGTTGCCAAGATTGTGGTTTTCCAGCAGAATTTAACTACTTGTGGAACTGGTTTAAATGTTTAACACATTGCATAGACTGCAACTGACTAAAATATGTGTATTGGATATTTTACTTTCTACTAAAGATTATGAGTTTTGTGAGAGAGGGGCCTTTGAACTTCTTTATGAAAACAAAATGTTTATGACTACTAGTGATTTTCAAGCTGAAATAGTGTACAACGCTTAACAGTGAGTGTAATATATGTATTTTAGGTATGAGAATGGCATGTGTTGAGTTTTGATGTTTGGATAGGGACTTTGGGCTTGTTTTGGGATATTATTTTTGATTGGCCCTTGGGCTGGTTTTGTTACACAGATCTGGCAACCCTATCCAGTAGTGTGTTTTGGGCCACAATCCGTTAGTAGTTTTAACGTGCCATAAATAGAAGGCAACAAATTACTAGCAGAGACCAACAGGGACCATTACAGTTTCTATTAAAACCAATACAAGTCCCATTACAACCATTTAAACCATTACAAATTCTTTGAGGGTTTCTATTGGTTTTTTCTTTCCCCCAGCAGGGAGCCTCAGTCCCTATTCATTGCAACTGCAGTGAAAATAGTGACAAGATTTGCCTTTTGTGTTCCACACAAGACTGATTTAAAAAGGACATGAGGGTGAGCAAATGATGACAGAATTTTCATTTTTGTTTGGACCGTCCCTTTAATAATAGAAGCTGCATTGCAATACTGACCTTCTGTAGTGTAATAAGAAGACATCTGTAAAAATGAAGAATAAAAGGACAAACTAGCCAACAAATGAGTTGTGCAGACAAAATGAAAAGGTGATGGAAAAGAGGACAAAATCATTTTCAACTCTAAACACGTCAACAGCATATCTGTTGGTATGCGCTGGCACAGCATGGCAGGCTTTCAGCATCATGCTACAAATGTAGCCACAAGGCAAATCACAGATATGCATCATGTTTAGCCTTTTCACACCTGTCATTTTTTAAAGGGGAGCTTTTTATCATCACCTTGCTAGAGTAAACATCTAAACAATGTCGCATGATATGAAAGACACAAAACTTCTCACAAATTTCTCACCTTAGAGGGGTATACACTCTCTAGGCAATTACAGCAACAACACTCTTACTAATTACGCGTATTTTCTTTGCCATCAAAAACAGTTGCAAACAAATACAGATTTCACCAAAAAATAAGTAGATAGACACAAACATTGATTTATTTTTTCATTTCAGACTATAATTCCATCTAGTCAGAGGATTTCAAGCATGTATGATATTTTGAGCTATAATTTTTTAATTATTTTTTTTTAATTATTATTGTATTTTTTTGTGTGTGTGTGAGAGTCTGGTTGTTTGCGATCATCAGTTATATAGTGCATGGTGTCCAGTTTTTCCTCTGTAACTTAGTCTGCAAAGCCTGAAAAAAAAAAAAAGAAATGATACCTGTTTTGTAGTTCTGTAGTGTATTCACTATTCCCTTAATAGTCTACTAATACGCTTTAAGAAGTGAATGAAAATGACTATTGAAAAAAATGTAAACAGCATTGAATTTGCAGAAATTCATTCTGCGTGACCCACATGGTGCATATATATTCTCTAGCAGATAGCTGTTGAATACATTGGTTGCACACTTGTTACCGAGGTGTATTACGGGATTGAATGAATGTACTTGATAATGTTCTTTATGGTTTTGGACACCACTACAAATGGCTGTTATATTAAATAGTGCACTAAATAAAGTTATAGGAATCAATTTCAAACGCAGCAAGTATTTTTGAACAAATTGGTTGAGTGAATGATTCAATGCATCACTTATATATTATCAGTGGCGTGTGATGATGTTCTTGAAATAAAGAGGCAAACATGTTTTCATTTTTGTTTTTTAAGGAATGTAAATTCATGTCCTAGTCACACTGTCAGAAGGACTTGTAGCTTTAATTTCAACAAGGTGATTGCTCACTAAAAAACCTGACAGATCATGTTTTCAAGCAATTTGAAGTTTGATTTTGACCTGACAAAGTGGTTATAGCTAAGTGTGTGAGTTGTTTACTTACTTTTTAAAATTAGTTTACCCTTTAACGGTATAGTTCATTCAAACTGACTCGCAAACATCGAACATGTTTGTGCATGCATAAACACGCACAAACACATATACCGCATGAACCAATCATAGCTGAATCATAATCAGTCATATCCAATCATATCGTGATGAAAGCATTGCCTTCTCTCACGTGACATTCCCCCATTTATTCTCAATTACCCCCCACCAAACTCACTGCCTGCTTTAATTTAGCAGGCGTGTTAAAACTCGATGTGCTCAGGGGAGATGAGTGAGACGCGGACTCCCGCCGTAACTTTACCTGTTGATGTCGCTGTTGGACAGTTGTACTTTAGAGAAACAAGTGATTTATTCTTTTTGTTTTGTGTATATATATATATATATATATATATATATATATATATATATATATATATATACATATAATCNGTTGATGTCGCTGTTGGACAGTTGTACTTTAGAGAAACAAGTGATTTATTCTTTTTGTTTTGTGTATATATATATATATATATATATATATATATATACATATAATCAGAGGTTGCCTTAACCAAAAATTCTTCGTCATTGACTGAAATTTTTATTAGTGACGGAAAAATCTGAAGGCCGTCCGTCATTTTGACGGATTGCACTGAGGGTGATCTGTAATTCCCACCCCTGTCCAGTTGGTGGCGAGTGCGCTCCAATGTAGCAGAGCACTGGATGGAAAACGGAACTGTCACGAATGTTTTCCTATGTGTTTGATTACGCACAAGCGAGTACAGAAGCTAGAACGATCTATCACGCCACATTAAACAGCGCCAAAACGGTATTTATTGCTTGAATTTCCTCATGAAATGGACAGAATATGAAATCTGAAATCGCACTATGTGCTGTTTATTCATCAACTGAAAACAGCATAGACCAAAAGATCGATTGTGATTTAAGAATCGATTTTGGTTCATTAAAATGAGAATCTATAAAAATTGAGAAATCGTTTTGTTTTGTTTACCCAGCCCTAGCATATTTTGTTGTTTTTTTGTTGTCGTCCTGTAGGTTCATGTTTAAAAATGAAAATGTGAAGAAAAATAAAAGCAATTAAATGTTTTATTGTAATTAAAATGTGAAAATTATAATGACGGGTAATAATAGATTATGACGGTATTTTTACGACCCTGTCCGTGAAAATGACGGACAATGTTAAAGTCTAGCGCAACCTCTGATATATATATATATATATATATATATATATATATATATATATATATTACTACAAAGAAAAATTATAATTATTTGATTACCAAAATAATCGTTAGTGACAGCTCTTAAATAATTATAATTTTTTTTGTAGTAATAAAAATAGATCTAAGTGAACAATAGACTTTAAAATGACTTAAAATACATATATAATAGCAATGAGGCAATGATAATTAGTTCAAATAAAAGTATCAAAAGCAAGTAATCGTATGCTATTACTGAACAAAACTGTTAAAATACATAATGTATTATAAACAATAGAACTAACGTACATTAGGCATTGTAACTAATGCCTGCAGAGGGCGCCAAACGGCCTGACGATTGTTTTTACACTTTACAGCGCAATCTAATCCGTGTTGAATATTGACTCAAGGACATTTAATTAAAATGTCCACTTAATCTTTAATATTTGTACATTTCTTTATGATAGAAAAGCTACAGCCACTGTAATTTCTTGAATATTCCAAAACGTTAAAACTCAGAGTGAGGGTTCAAACTTTTATTTTGAAATCGTAATGAACAGTTAGCGTACTGAAAAGCATAATGATGTATTCTAATGATTTATCTTACAAATCTGATGAAAAAAGCACACGTTGCATTCCAAGATGAACGTTACAACCCAAACTCACAACAACAGAGTTTGAGACGCTCCACACATGTAAGGTTAAATGAGTTTGTGTAGCAGCATTTACTGTGAACGGAGCCGCTTTGAGATGCAGGTACGCAACGCAACCTACAGGTATGTAAATAATTAAAGCGCATATATTAAACCTGCATCGCATATATTTAGTTAATTGAATAGTAGCGTTTGTGAATTCTTAATAGCATAATTATTATTAGCATTATTATTTGTTATTATTATTATTAGCATTAATAACATTATTATTATTGCTATATTATGATTTTTAAATAGGTTTAATATGTGGAACGCTCCACTTCCAGTATTTTAGAATGCAATCAGGCATTTTTTTTTAAATCGAATACTCAAAAATTATAGGAATCGTTGCAGTCCTAATATATATATATATATATATATATATATACACACACACACACACACACACCCTCATACACAATTCTCTTGTTCAATTTTGGCAGAATGCAGCCGAAATTACATGAGCAGCGGTCATGCTGTGGACACAGGGAGGAATATTTCACAGTGCTATCTCTGCCTGCTTTACAATGCCCCGCTCTTGCTCGTAAAAATGAAGTATGGCAATGCTGAGTGGAAATACATTACCGCCATAAAGCACTCCACCACGCCCGCAGTACTCTGGGAACACACCTCTCTTACATAGAACAAGAGAGAGAGTTGTTGCTGTTTTGTTGCTGATTAGTTGCTAAAAAGGAGAGGGGCCTTGATAAAATGGAGCAAAGGCAATAGTCACCGACTATCTGGAGGCTTGTTAGGGACAGAGGGAAGGTAGTTCAGAGTTGGAGACATCCACAACTCAAACATCTTTAGAAAAGCCATGAACATCCTTCATTACCTCTTTGGGGCCATAATTGTGTTCAAATAACTATACAGTACACACATACAGATCTGTGTTAGAGATGCTGTTAACAGTAAAATTCCCCAGTACACACAAAACCAGCATCATTTAAATCATCTCTGCAGATCATCATAAAGTAACCCTCACATATTCACTTTTTTTGCTGACTGAACCTTTTTGATTCTGTCTGCATAATACTCCTATAAGCCCCAGCTTTTCAGAGCTAATTTCTTCCTCTTAGTTTACTGATAAAGTTTGAGGCAGTTTAAATCCAGAGAGCATTGATAACACAGGCACTTTTGCTTCAGGCACAAAAGCAGTGTTAAACTAACCTGAAACATGGCAGCCTATTTTCCGAAAAAGCGCCGCATTCATTAAATCATCAGTGAGTCACTGACACCTCCTGTGTGACTTTTGACAGATATGAGGACGATGAGACTGTCTAAATGAGCCTGAGGAATGGCAGGAGGATATTAATAACTTCCCTTTTACAGGATTTTCCTTAAACCTTTCGCAGGCTTGCTGTAGTGATTCTCATCTGAAAGGTTTTCATGAATGTGCAGATTCAAATCTGAGTAGTTCATTTATACACTTGATTTGATGTGTGCACCTGTACGCTTTCCTGGAAATTTTTGCAGCATTTAATTTATTTTTTTCTCTCTGAGTACCACTAGTCAAGGTTTCTTGCAAAGCAGTCATTATGTAGTTTTACACCACTTTTCACCCTTTCAGTATTATTATTAAGTTGCAAATTTTGTTACTATGCCTTTGATAATTTTATATCTAAATGACTTGTTGTGATTGGCTAATCTAATCATGCACTAACATAGTTAACACTTTTGGGAGGCCAGGATGCTCAATACTGATTAGATATTAATGACACTGTAAACATAACAGCATACAGTACATGCTATATTAGAATAAAAAAGCACATTTTATTTCACAATCTTGTTGTCCATTATATTTATATAATATATATTTAATATTTCCAAGGGGTTAGAGTTTGGCTGCTTGGCATGGTTCAGTTTGTCCCCGCTACTCTATTCTCCTGCCAAAAAGCATCTCTCTTTATTGACGTTCAGAAACTGCAGTGTATTTTTTAAATATTTAATTATATTATAGTAGGTATTTTGTCAGTGCCCATTTTCTTTGGAGTGATCTTAAAAGCATGAAATGGGCTTATATTTATCCCTTTCTGCTGCCTCTGGCATCACAGCTCATATACCGACGGGACAGTCATTAGTAAGCAGCTTGGGATTGTGGCATCAGTCAATCAGCATTGTCATTACGTCATTTTCCTGTGGCTGATCAGTCACATGCCATTCACGGCTTAAAAACCTCGATTTATTGAAGTTAAAGTACTCCTTGATTATTTCATACTGTATATACTTCATACAGTGTGACTATTTCTAGTATCAATATATGAATTCACATAAATTCAGTTTTGTTAATTGTGGTCATAGAAGGAGTAAACATGTTGATGGTCACGATAGTGACCGGTGGGATAACAGTGAACTTAGGTATACAATATAAATCGGAGAGAATATTAATTGCAGTTGTTAGTGAAAATTACACTAAAATGTTGCAATGACAAAATATTGCACTAAATTAAAAAAAAAAAAAAAAAAAAAATCAAATGTTACAAAAATAAATTACAGTATTGATATTGTAATACTGGTAGCAAAAATGGTTGTATTTTTTTTTTTTTTGCCTTTTATCTCAGTGTTCCTAACAATGTTATATATACGTTTTTTAATGCATAATAGTAACCCTAGAATGTGATCAAAGACTTTAAAATAGCTGGGCCAAGATATATAACAATTTTTATGACTGCAGAAATATGTTAATTCAGTATACACATTATCTCATGGTCTCAATTGTGACCAACCATAAAACAATTTTTAAAGGGTTGCTAATGACACATCATTTGGATATTTTTATGTCTGGGAAAAATTTGGGACTAAACTGGTTAATGTCGAAGCAAAAAGCTGCATGTTTGTAAGAAACAAATTCATCATTAGAACGTTTTCAACTTCACTGCTTCCCACTAAAATGTGAGTCCTCTATCTATAATATTGCTTTCTCCAATGCAAAAATTCACTTTTCTGAATTAGGAGAGAAATATGCAAAAGTTGAAGCACTGTGAAAACAGTCCAAAACAATTCTAAACAAATACACTACCAGTCAAAAGTTTTTTTTTGAACAATTCTCTTGTGTTCACCAAGCCTGCATTTATTTGATCCAAAATATAGCAAAAGCAGCAATATCATGAAATATCTTTACTATTTAGACTAAGTGCTTTGTATTTTTATATATCTTTTAAAATATAATTTATTCCTGTGATCAGCATCATTACTCCAGTCTTCAGTGTCACATGAATAGAAATTCATATTTTTATTTAGCAAGGATGCTTTAAATGGATCAAAAGTGATGATAAAGACATTTATAATGTTACAAAAGATTTCTATTTCAGATAAATGCTGTTATTCTGAACTTTCTATTCATCAACGAATCCTGGAAAAATTCTAATCAGCTGTTTTCAACATAATAATAACAATAAATGTTTTTTGAGCAGCGAATCACAATATTACAATGATTTATTGATCATGTGACTGAAGTAATGATGCTAAAAATTAACTACATATTGAAATGTATTCAAATAGAAAACCGTTACTTTACATAGTAAAACCATTTCACAGTATTACAGATTTTGCTGTATTTTTGATTTAAATAAATGCAGGCTTGGTGAGCAGAAGAGACTTTTTTAAAAAACATTAAAAATCTTACTCTTCAACGTTTGACTGTTAGTGTTCGTCAGTAGATTTTTTAATGTGAGAGGACAGCAGGTGATGGACTTTCACCGAAGGAAGCGTTATTGTGGATTACAGACTTGTATTTTGTCCAGAAGCGATAGTTTAAAGTTAAGTTGCTTAATGAGGTATTAGTTTATTATAAACAAGTAGCTTTTCCCTTCATACGACATTAGCCCCTTTCACAAAGTAATACCAGTAAATTGCCGTAAAAATTACCGCAATTACTTTACCGATAAATACAAAAATGCGCTGTTTACACAGGCAATGTTTTCTGACTTTTACCAGTTAAGCACTGTTCACACATCCGTTTCAAAATACCGGTAAATTCTGTGACATCATTAACCAGAAATTAACTTGTAACGGCTGTACGTCCCGGTCTTGTGTTTGTAAACATGGAGGGGTAAACCAAGTCAGTGTTTTCACTGATGTTTTATTTTTTAGTGTCAAAACGTTCACATTCATGCAAGTAAATGCATCACCTGCGTCAGAATGCTATGATCGACCCAGAGTAGACGTGCTATCAGTGCGTTCTGAACTTGTGCTTGTTCATGCCGGTAATATTCATTCTGCATTCACACACACAGCATAATACCGGTAATTTACTGTTACACCTTACCTTACAGGTAAAATGCCAGAACGAATTTACAGGTATTTTTGGAACGATCTTGTTCACACATGATCTCTTATTGGTAATTTACCAGTAAAGGCTTTATGTGTGAAAAGGGCTATTAACAAGAGTTGTGTGGATTACTGTGAGGGATTTATTAGCTGTTTGGACTCTCATTCTGACGGCACCCATTCACTGCAGAGGACCCTTTGGTGAGCAAGTAACGTAATGCTACATTTTTTCACATCTGTTCTGATGAAGAAACTCTACATCTCGTATGGCCTGAGGTTGAGTACATTTTCAGGAAAATTTTAATTTAGGGTGAACTATTCTGAGCACAGACAGGCAAACAAGCAGTTAGACACCCATCAAGAATACTGTAGCAAAAAACAGCAGCTTGCTTTATTTCCAGCTTGTTGATCTTAACTGTGGGGTGGATTCGTTAGAAACTCTCATTGAGACGCTGATGAAATTTGGCCATCCCAGTTGAGTGCACTGTCTGGCCAACTAATCACTCTAATTAGCTTAATTACTCAATTAGCCACTCAGGTATAACAAGTTGCAACATGCAGCACCCCTCAAGAATCCAGATAAATGAAGGTCAAAAGAGTAAAGATCTATGCGTTTCAGCCATTCGAAACCTGTTGTGTCGTAACATTTGGAAATTCGCATCCATCAAGGTTACACTGATCTGAATAAATATTTCTTCCCAACAACAGGGATTAATTGCTCAAAGGGAAGCTATATCGCACTGGCAGCTATGTGTTCAGAAACCATAAAACGCATAACAAATCATGCAGTATTTTCTGTTGCGGTTGTTTAATTATTTTTCTGACACCATTGTTCAACCACACCACATTAGTGGCTTTGAGAGCTTTGTAAGCAGCTTATGATACACACTTATGAAATATTTGTTTACAGAAAGATAAAGGTAGATTCAGAAGATTAGAACATCAAAGTGCATCTCTTTTCCTCTCTCTACTGTACAAAGTGGACAGAGTTCATACTGGCCACAAGCCATCAGCTTATTAGTCCTGACATTGCACTAATGAAGAGGAAAAATTCTGCATCTATACAATCCCTAGCCTTCTTTTTTTCTGCCTCCTCCCTCTCTCTCTCTAACCAGAATCTGACCAATTACACGAATCTATTACCGCAAAATGAAAACATCCAAATGCGCTTGTGTCTGGTCTTGCTTTTCCAACTTTCAAATGAAATTAGACACAAATTACATTTCAGCAACATTGCTTCTGGAAAGCCAAAGCCACCAGCGGATTGCTTCTGCTTTCCCACTGAAAGGTATTCAACTGTGGCATCTTATTTGAATTAGCAATATGCATCTGTTGTTGTTATTATTAACATTTTTCGTTTTTATTTACTTTAAAAGGATTTTAACTATGAGAACTCGTTTCAGGTGCGTACTGCATGACACAAACAGCTGCAGAGAATCCAAAGGCCTTTGAACTGACAAAAATAACCGGGAAAACAAGCGTCTTTAATCGCCTCTGCGCCCCGTGCAGCAATCGCTCGCAATGGTTTTATCTATAAAAGCAGCAGCGAAGTCCTGCAAGACAAATTGATATTAACGCTAATGTCAATAATGATGAGAGATGAACGCTATGCCATGTGAAGTTGGAGTATGCCCCTGTGGATTCTGGGTAATTTGTCGTTCGGTCCCGGCGCAGTAATGTGTGCGGAAAAAGGAGATCTGACAGGATTTGCTTTGTGGATGAAAAGATGAAATGGTGCTCTCTATCTCTCTCTGTCTTTGCCCTGTTCTTGCTTTATTTTATTTTTTTATTGAGAGATCAAGTCGATGTGTTGGCGCAGCCTGCGGCACGCTGGGCTAATGATGAAAGAGAGAACGTTGCTGCTTCTATCATGTGCAGTATGTGTGCAAACGCGTGAGCTTCAAATCCAGCTACTAACACTTTCTTCGCTCGCTCACGCACACGTGCGGTGTTAATCTTAGCATTGATGCTATAGTGAGAGGATAAGTGAGGACTCGGATTCTGCTGCGCCGTGGCAGAACTCTTCATACCCGCGCGGCTTTTGAGTGACATAAACACGGCTCAGTGTTGATCGATGCGCAGACATCAGCACACCCCAGAGATGGATCATCTACAGCCGCTGAAAACACTCCCAAGACGGGGCTGAAAGCTCTCCGCCATCATACCGATAACACTAGATATAGTACACTCCAGCTATCTTGCTCACACAGCATATGCATAAAACACAAGATATCCGGCAATCTCTTTCTCGCCCCGACGGGCACACGTACGCACGCGGTTCTAGGGGATACGAGGACGAGGAGAATAAGGGTTGAATTCCAACATCAAAGGTTATTTTTTGGTTACCGTATACTTGTGTTTCAACAGTGTTTTTTGAAGGGATAGTTCACCCAAAAATGAAAATTCTGTTATCATTTATTCACCCTCGTACTTTTTCGAACCTGTAGGAGTTTCTTGCTTTTGTGAAACACAAATGATATTATGAAGAATGTTGTTAACCCTAATGTTTTGGTTGCTATTGACTTTCACTTTATGGACTGAGATTGTTATCATCTTTTACATTCCACAGTAAATTATAACAAATACATTTTCGGGTGAAATATCCCTCTAATTTCAGCCTGGTTGGGATGACACTAAGGGCCATATTTTAATAATCTAAGTGCATGGCAGAGGTTGCAGTGTTACAACGTTCCCCATCTGCATGACTGGAATGTACAACTGGTTAGTGTCTTCTGCTGGTTTGCAAAGCATTAGTAAACAGATAAATAACAGATTGGAGATTAAAATAATAGCAGATTTGTCTCATTTTAAATGAATACTAAAAACTTAGATGAAAAAATGACTTAAGCCAGAAATCTACTTTTACTATGGTAAATGGTATAAAAGGCTTTTGAATTTTGGTGCATTTTTTTCTCTATATAGTGCTGCTATGACAACTAGTAATGATCGTAAATTTACTTATGCTAGCATGTGTGGAAATATTTAAACCCTGCGTTAGTTTGTGTCCTGCGCTCCCCTACTTTGCTTCACTTTTCATGTTCAGCATCACACTCCACAGTGACCGCACAGGACACTAAAAGCAACAAAATATGCTAGGTCTGGGTAAAAAAAAAAAAAATTGATTTCTCGATTTTAATAAGTTCTAATTTTTATGTACTAATATCATTTTAGGCATATGAATTAACAGTACATAGTGAGCCTCCCATCCTATAAATCTCAAAGGCTAAGCTTTGTGCTTTGTTACTTTTGATATAAAACAAAGTCTTAGACTTCAAATTCTGTCCATTTCATTAGGAACTTCAGGCAATAAATATAATTTCAGCGCTCTATAATGTGATGTGATAGATCGCTATCATGCTCGCCTGTGCATAATCGAACGCGTAGCAAAAGATTTGTGACAGTTTCATTTTTGTTCTGGAGGATCCCGCGCTCTGCTGCAACACTGGAGCGCACTTTCCACCAACTGAACAGGGGTGGGAATTACAGTTACCATTTAAAATAAATAACCCTCAGTGTAATCTGTCAAAGTGACGGACGGCCTTCAAATTTTTCCGTCACTAATAAAAAATTCAGTAAATGACGGACAATTTTCGGTTAACGCGACCTCCGCTTAGGGTGTGTCTGAATCCATGCTTGTTCGGCACTTGGTCCAAAAAGGTTGTATCTCTAAATGAGTCATGGGTGTGTTTTGGGCGTAATGTGCAATAAACCAATCAGAGTCTCATCTCCCATTCTCTTTTAAAGCCGGAAGAACTTACACCATGGTGGATTTGCAAAAGCAAAAACTGAACGCTTCTCGAGAGAGGAAACGGATCTGCCCATGCATGTAGGCATTTTTAACTTTATGTACACAATAAATAAACTTTTAAATCCCTGTGTGTGTAAAAACGTGGCGGATGTGAAAATGATAACTGAATCGGGTTAAAACTATCAAAAAATACTTGCATCGTGCCTGGCATCGCATTTCTCTGGGTGTATGATAGGGCCCTAAAGGTACAATCACATTCACCATTGTTTGGCATTTTTTTAATAGCAATTTTGCAAACAATTTCCCCACAGATTTTGCAACAAGTTTAAGTTGGTTAATTCTGGCAGAATTTCCAACAAAAAGCTGCTTGGTTTTAAAGTGACATTTACGGAAATTGAGCTTCATACATCACATACAATACACATACGTATGCGTGTGGTGCTGTGGATGTAGACGATGAATGTGTTGCACCTTGTTTACGAGCGTCGTGGTACTCTCAATAATGGCAGTGGACTGTCCCTGGAAAGAAGAAATGGTCGAATAAAGTCATTATTTTAGTTTTCTTTGCACACAAAAAGTATTCTTGCAGCTTCATAAAATTACTTTTGAACCACTGATGTCACATGGACAATTTTAACGTTGTCCTTACTACTTTTCTGACCCTGGGTTCTGAGTTCCAAAGATAAACGAAGTCTTACTGGTTTGGAACGACAAGAGGGTGAATAATTAAGTAAGTAATGTATTAAGACAAAACATTTTTGGGTGAACTATCCCTTTAAGTATTCAGGCGATTGGTGAAAAGAAACAAAAACATCAACAGAAAATAGGATTTTATTCAAATAAGTTTTAACGTGAAGTTTGAAATATTGGATTAAGAAAATGCTGAATGGAAACACCGAGATGCAAAATTGAAATTTTTCCAAAATGTGCTTAAAAACATTTCTGCTCTTGCCTAAGGTAAACAAATTTCTGAATAAATGCATATAAATCCTGAATAAATTCCTGGATGCAGATGTTACTGAATAATATGCTCCTAAAAGACCCCAGCGGTTAACTTCCCTTTCTGTTATTTCATGCCAATTTCTCTGGAAGTTGATGTTTTTTTTAAGCAAACACAATGGAAATGCTGCTTTACTTGATTGTTTTTGCAATATTTCATTTTTTTTAATAATACTTACAAAGATAGTAAGATTTTATATTAATAATCTAACTATATAAGACAGTAAATCTATCTTATGTAGCCAGACCTTCAGACTGACAGTAGAAGGTCTGGGAACCGTATTAGGTCTGAGTATTACTTACCAAAGCCACTAGAAGGCAAAGTGATCTGGCAGTATGTGGAAAAGGAGACCAGAGGCTGTTTTTCTGAATGGACGTCAATGGAGGAGAGGCTGTACTACGCTAATGTCAAGAGAGTATGTAAAACTCTTGAACGTATTTTAAAGATTTTGTGCCGTGAACTTTAAATATTTCACATACTTTTGAAAATCTAGCATTTAGTTAATCCTGATAAGCGCTTATCATCACAGTTGTAAACTTCATGGCTTTCTGCTTTCACAGCATCTTTGCTTCTAAGTGGAACGTTAAAGAACGCGACACACACACGTCCCGGAAATACTGTATAATTCAACCAATCTGATGAGGTCTTTGAAACTCCCAAAGTATTTCCACTTTTGTGCGCCATATGCATCAGACGTTAAGCCAACGGTCTGTTTGCGTGACGTCTGAGGCTGAGACTACCATCTATCTCTCTAGAATAAAGATGTGGCCGAATAGTGAATCCATATTCTAAAAGGCACGGAAAAGGAATAACACGTTCTACGGAGCCACTAGCGGTCGCCTGTTACATTACAGTACATAAAATTTCACGTACCAAGTAAGGAGAAATGACTGATAGGATGACGGCGAATGAATTGCAGATTCCGAGGACCACTGACAAACATCTAATCTTGTAAAATGCGTGGTAAGTACTGCTGCTCCGCTGTGATCACAAATCCGAAAGTGAAAGTAAAAAGTGAGCGCACATTCAAAAGCGATTTCAATGCCCCACATTTTAATAGCGCTCCCTGATGCCAGCAATTCATATACAGTATAATTACCAAACGACAGAATGTTAGGATTCAGGCAGTTTTAGAAAACAGAAATTGTTTTAAGACAGGAACACACTTTTAGGAATTTAGGCTAGCACATATAACCCATTAATATCTTTTGTATTATAGAAGAGGATTTTTATTAATACTGTGCATGACTCTGTGCAGTTTGTATTTGTCATGTTAACTGACAAGGAGAGGAAGATCACAGCTCATCACGGCTCTGCGTACAGAGATGGTGGCTTATATAAGGTCAGGTCTGGTCTTCAAAGATCAAAGCTCAGATCACATCGCTCAAAAGAAGAGAGAGGGGGGAGGTTCAGAGAGACGCGTACCAAGAAAGTGAAGAAAGTTCTTACCAAGATACAAGAGAATTTACTTTATCCCCCCCGCAGGCAGGTATGGAAGGCAAGACGCTCACATTCTCATCTGCACAGACACACACATAAACAAGCCTTCCCATGTTCACACATAAATACAGTTACAAGATAAACAAGCAAAGGCATTGAGTATTTTAAAGAGAGTATTCTTTATGAAGCAATTCTTAGCACTGACCCCTTCAAACCCAATCCCAGGACATGATGTCATAACCAAACAAACTCTGATTGGTGGATGAATTCTGTCTGGACTGTACAGTACAAAGGCAATAAACATCCTCAACTGATTCCCGTCAAACATACACACTCGCATTGCCTTTAGTTACAGTGCAGTTTACACAATGCCACATCAATCCGTTTAAAAAAATAGTGAGAAAGAATATCCAAAATATGTTTTAAAAAAAAATCTAGCTGTTAAGACAAAGTGAAGCAGTAATTATTTCTTCCTATTCCTTCTTCATTTTGAATGTGAGATAGGATTGTATGACTATGATGGTGATATGACATGGAGGACCCTGTTCAAAAATGGGTTTGACGAGATGTAAAAGCACATTCATTGCATAAGAAAGCAACTCAAGAGTGAATTTCCAGCCTTGAATCTCAGACGCTATTGTTGGTGTACAGCTGCAGCTTGTGGAATAAGGGTAGGCTAAGTAAAGCATGTAGTGGTCTATCACAGGGGTTGACCTGCTTTCACACAAACACACATGCACACACACACACTGATCTCTGCTCAGCTGTGATCAAGAGGGAAGAGCTGCACTTTTATCCATCGAGCCGCCTGTCAAGTAATGCCTCACATCATGGTGCCAACAGCTACCTGGAGCTACTCTGAGCCTCAAGCTCCTGAGGGGGAGAAAGAGAGCTAGAGAAAGTTCTAGAACACCTGCAAGATTTCTGCTATCCATGAAGCTGCAGCGAGTGAGTGTGTGTGTGTGTGTATGTCTGTCCTGAGCGAGTCAATTATGCAGTATAGCAGCTCAATGAGTGCGAGGAAACGGCTGAATAATCTGGTAGAGAGGTAAGGAGCAAAAACAGAGACGGATACTTTGTATCGGTGTATATATAATGTATGTGCACCACTCTCTCTCACACATGCACAATCACCACATTAATAATGAAACCCTTACAAAGCTGTATATGCATATAATCTGTCTCTTTTCTCTCTTTCGTTCACTGAATCACTATTCAGACCCTCATTGACAAGTCCAAATGGAATATGAGGACTGCAGGTTTTTGCAGACCGAAAATAAAAGTTCTAAATACCTTTTGGTAGCGGAAAGCTTATCATTTAATACAGTACCGTTCAAACGTTTGGGGTCAGTAAAAATTTTTTAATGCTTTAATTAGTGCTGGGTGATACACTGGTTCAAACCGTAAACTGGTTTGAATTACCAACATGATGGCTAAGCAATAGACAGTGTTGTGAATTGCATACACTTCTGACTAATGGTTAAAGAACTAGTAGAACTATTAATAACACACAACTAGGGGCCAACGCAAACCATCTTTTGGCGTTAAAATAGTACGGTCAAGATTTTCTAAAGATGCGCAGTGACAAATTAGCACTGATAAGGTGTGGACAAAGTTATTTTGGCGGTTGAACTGGTCGTTAAATAATGGCGCAAATACCAGTAATTTGACGAGCGCAAACATTAGTAAATCGCATGATTCGTTTGACAACTTGGAACTCTCAACTAGGAGTCACGCAATACCGGGTCTATCAAAACTTCTTGTATATTTCGTTGGTCGATATGAAAATGAATTGCTGAGCCTGCGTTCTTTAATTTGCATGTTGTTAGTAAATCACCCGCAGAAATTTCTGAGCCCATCGGGTGTTTGGGAATTGTGCTAATTTGCCATGTTTAGTAAAACTGGCCCTAATTCTTTAACTGGGCAAATACACTGTAAACCACCAGCGATGTAAAAGAAGAAAATACTGTAGCAGACAGAACAAAACTAATTTCATGCATGAAATATTGGGGGGGAAAAAATCCTAAATAGTGAATTAGGGGTGAGGGGTTTACATGAATGTATCTCTGAGGGGAACTGACTGTCTTCAGAAAAGTTTAGATGGTATTTTCTTTTCATCTTATATCCATATAATGCATATTAATGTAGTACTTAAAATCACTGCGCTGCTTTGTTTCTAGCAGTAACCAAGAAAACACTGTATCGCTGCTATTCCATAAGCGCCACCTGCTGTCAGAGAGTGTCATTAAAAACACTGATCCCTATTGGCGGAAGTTAGAGACTGTAAGTTTTTACTGCGTATATCTTGTAAATGCGAATTTTGAAATTATGCAATCTAATTTACATTAAAAACTGCTTGTGCTACACATAGCATGTTTGTTTGGATCGTAAAATGCAGTGGTTCTGTAATGGTTTCATGCAGTATGGTTCATTTAAAGGCCCAGTTTGGGGGAGACAGAAATGTGATAAACTGTGAAATTGTCAGAATTTAAATTAATAAATAAATAAAAAACTAAATATGTGATGTAGATTTCTGATCAAACTGCCCAGCACTAGGTTTAATGTTTTTTTTTCTTTTATGTTTTTTTTTTTATGGTCAACCATCTGATCTGGCTGCATTCATCTGATCAAAAATACAGTAAAAAGAGCAACATTTAGAAAAGTTTAAAATATCTGTTTTCTATTCTAAAATGTAATTTACTACTGCGATTGCAAAGTTGAATTTTCAGCAGTCATTTAAGGTCACATCAGAAATCATTCTGATATGCAGATTCGATGCTCAAAAAATAATTCTTATTATTAACAATACTGAAAAAGTTGTGCAGTTTCATATTCTCAGAGTTTTTGATGAAAGTTCAAAAGAGCAGCGTCTGTCTGAAATAGAGTTTTCTAAAATTATACATGCCTTTACTGTCACTTTTGATCAATACTGAATAAAAGTATGAAAATCTCACTGACTCCAAACTTGAACAGTAGTGTAAATGAACATACAAGATTCCCGGATTCTGAGCACAGATCCCGCAAGGGAAATAAATGTCAAAACCTAGAATGACCGATAGCAAATAAGAAGCACACACATAATGCATCAGTAGTTGCATTAGTGTGGAAAAGAAAACTAGCATTTTCTCTCATGTACACAAACAGTCAAACTGAATCTAAAATAGCAGCTGACCAGCCCTGAACACAATATGTGACTTTAATATCCCAGCCAAATATTGACCACTGACAATTCTAGCAACAACCCTGTACTTTGTCCACTTCACAATCAGGTCACCAGCCTAAACAGACAAGGGGAGGGAGATGAAGCCTTTGGTGAGTGTTTGTTTGCCGATGGGATGACGTGTCTATTGCCTACGGTATGTACCTGCTAAAAACCACGAGTCTGTACGCCAACATTATTTTACAGTTACACACACTGACCTATCATGCATCTACTCAGCACAGTAACAGTGAGTTGTGTACAGTACAGCCCAGACTCTCACTACAGTGTCATGGTCATCAACTCTTCAGTCACATTTTCAGTCGTTTATCAATTACGTCGTAACTTTAATTGATCATTATCGTCAATAATCAACTGATAGGAGCAGGAACACAGTAGCTACTGGTCTCTGTTTTTTTTCTCGTTTTGTTTTTTGCTAACTGAGAGAACATACAGAGGGATAAACAGAGAGATTAAAAAAGGAAAATGCCAGAGGTACATTGTTTAAGTTGCCTAATCAATGGTGATGTGGATAAAAAAAACTACCGAATAAGAGGAAATCAGCAGTTAGTCCTTAGACTGACGGGTGGCTGAATGGATGGACGGTCGAACTGATGGATGGAATACTAACGGGCTAGATGTAATGGCAGGACAGCTGGAATGGCAGAATGTCAAAAGGAGAGACGCTGTGATAAGGATGCAACACAACATGGTCAAAGGGCAACAAAAACGCAAATGATCTGAAAGCTATTTAGGTAGTATTCGAGTAATTGTGAAGATTTGCTATAAATGATGGACAGAGGGATGGATGGATGAAAGGATATTAGACTTGTTTCTTGTTTTTTCTTCACAGGCACTAATGTTTTCACAGTCATATAGGAGGAATCGAAATTCAAAAATGTCTCCAGAGTCTAGAATTGCTACAAAGCTAAAACATTTAAAACTATATCTACCACTTCCTCCAAGTATATCAAACTTAACTCATTATATATATACCTGTCTGTATATATATATATGTATATATTTATTTGTACATATATATCTTGTATAGATAAATGATCTGATGACAATGAAAACTGAATACAATGGGCAATAAAATATCTAAGTCAATTCACAGTATAACATGATACATTCTCAAAAACATAGTATATAGAGATAATATTTCTTTTTGTTCTCAAGAAAAAAGCTACATGGGAATTATAAGTCTGTTCTGTACATGCAGTCACAGAATACTGTGTTAGCGCCTTCTAAGGGTCAATGACAGATCAAGTGTACTCATGGCACACTGTATTAATTCAATCATTCTACATCCATCTCCCTGCCCCCCCGCCGCGCTTCCATGCCGGGCGCGGTGGACTTTCCGCTGACGCACCCGTATTCCCGGCACTGGAAGAACCGCTGACCGAGGGGATTAAGCGGCTGTGTGTGATTCGCTTTACACAACGCGCAGTTCAATACCTGAGCTTGTTATTTCTTGACTCGTGCGATGACACGTGGGTCTTTAAAAAGTGGAAAAGCCCTAAATTTCATTGCAAATGAAGACGAACCTTTCCCAGGCGGTCTTGTTTAAATGAACAAGATATGAAAGGGAGACAAACATCACTTGTTTCCGCGTGAGCAGGTGTATCAAATAAAGGGCGATCGAATCGTTTGATCTGTGACGACATGTACAAGCCCTCTATGCCCCCCATAGTAAAAGTGTATTTGTCACTTCTCGTGATGTGTAACTGCATCCAGAATGCTACAAAATCTACCGCATATCTACTTTTTGCTAAATCATTTCAAAGCTACATTCAACTACAACATGGGCAAATAAGCGGTGCCTGACGTCAAATAGGTATTCAAAAACTGAATCTCTGTATGACTGACATCAATCCGCGGAGATGAATGGTGTAGGATGCTTTTGGCTAAAAATCGATCAGTATCGTGTTTGTCCTTGACTCCTCATTATCATATGTTAACGTTTGCACTGACAAGAGTCAGCAACTTGTGCTTTATTACATGCAACTCTGCACTGAAAGTAGGCTTGACTTGAAAATGCACAATCAGTGACAATGACAGCCTCAGCTGTCCCTTCTGAACAATACCGTCCCAGAAACACTGTAAGTGATCTGTTCCAGTTCCAATGCATGATGAAAAATGAGCAAAACAACAAGCATGATCCACTCATGGTCCACCATTTGTAATCATTAACGTACAGTTTTTAATATTATGTAGCCATCTAGTGCCAATCATAAATATTGCAACCCATCATCGTTTGATGAAAGACAAGTATTGCTTGTATGCAAAGAAAGGACCATCATACTGGGCAGTGCCGTGGATCTAGTTGTGACCGTTTGAAAATTCTGCTATCAAAAACAAATAAATAACCTAGTAAAAATTGTCCTATATTCCCACTATTTAACATCAGACACAGCTGGTTTACCCTTTTGTTAAAATACGACCACAGTGAGAGCAATAAATAGCATAAAAGAAAAGGAAACCTGAAGGGAAAAAAAATCATACAGGAAAAATTGCTACATTTTTGTTTGTGTTCTTATTGTTTTTCTTTTGAAGTACGTCTCTTTAGAACATAACGTCATCTCTATTTGATGTCAAAGTGACACCATGGCATTGGAGTTTTGATAGGACAACAAAAGTTCTGATGAGTGAAATGGCTCCACGTAAGTTCTGATTAGCCTGGAATCAGAGATACAGAAAGAGTGACAAAGTTTACTCTTGTTTACTTTGAGGTCAAATTTCAATTGGTAATTTTCCAGCATGGCCTTGAAAGTGGAAGCCAAAGGGTGCTGATGACATAACATCAATGTTGCAAGTGTCAAAGAAAAAAGAAAAAAAAAAAGAAAAAAGGGCATTTCTGTATCTATGTGCATCAGGTTGCCATGGAGACACTTTTTCAGTCAGTGGGTTGATGCTGATCATCTGAGCCTCTCCAAGACTGCATTCAGATTGAATATAGATTAATTCTGAGTCATCTGTAAATAAACTGAATAGCCAGTTTGAGCCACAGCAGTATTTGATGTCTGTCGTCACATGTTGTATGTGGACGCTGCAAAAAATGTCTCTTCCTTGTTTGAGGGAGTGTATATGTGTAAACATGACATCATTACTCACAGAAAAATCCCAGACATTTGCTATCCACTGTTCTCATTGGAGGAGAGGAGCACGGAGGACATCATAATACTCAGCTCAGACCGAAGATGGAGCACGGCTGGAGTATCCATTGTGACCGTGGCGGAATTTGTAGAGCCGTTCCCTGCGTTGACTGCTGCTTCTTTGCTGCTCTGGTCACTGCCGTGGATGTTTTCCTCGTCTTGGTGCGGCGCATGTATGTGCATCACACTCCAGCTGCGCTTCACAGTAGAGCTCACACACACGCGCAGCAGCGAAGCCCCGTGTCATACTTCACTCTCTAGGCTGGAGAAATGGGCAGAACCGCGACGTGAGCACAAGCTCTTGGCTTTGAGTGGCAGGTGTGGGGAGTAGAATCGCCTTGGCTGGGGCACAGACCGAAGTCTCTGGTACTGAAGCTTAGCACTGGCGGTGGCTGCCTGGGAGGAGCCGGAAGCAGCCCCGGGAGAGAGCACAGGTGGAGGGGACATGGATGCGGAGGATGGAGGTGGAGGAATGGGCATGGGTAGAGAGTTGGGAGCAGAAGGTACAGGTAATGAGGGCAGGAGTGGCTGAGGTGGGGAGGGTGATGGCTGGGGTATGTGTTCTGAGAGCTGGGCTTGCTGGGAGCTTAGGTTGGACTGGCTTCCGGATTTGGATTTGTCAGGTTTAGGGGGTGGTTTGGGCCGAGAGCTTCCACTGAAGCTGTGACAGTGGGGAAGCAGATCCTCTTGGCTGTGAGACTGAGTGCTGCTGTGTTTGTGATGTACGTGGGGCCTACCGTGCCCGTACTGTGTGCATGTACATGATGCTGCGTCTTGCATTCTATCCCGAGACCTCTGACCTTTGCTCTTTGACCCACTGCGGCTACGCTTCTCACTCTTCATCTGTAGTTTGTCGACTGACCAGTAGCGTCGCGGTGGTGGCAGGGAAGTGGGAGGGGGTGGCCACTGTGAACCCAGCCCTCCACTGCCTCCTCCAGATCCCCATCCAATCCCTGGACCCGAACCCCAGAAATCACCTGCCATACCCCATCCTTCACCCCGACCCAAAATAGAGTCATCTCTACTGTTGACACTTCCACCTTTCTCTCGAGCAGGGTATGTTCCAAAAAACCAGCCCCCACCCCCAATTCCACTAGCTCCGCCGGCTCCAGTTCCTTCCCAATATCTCTCAAAACGGCCAAACTCTCCTGAGGACCCCTCATCGGAAAAGCTTTCCTCTGCTCTTATCCTATCCCGCTCTGACTCTGACACTGCCCCTCTCCCTGCCCGCCGCACTCTCTCCTCTATTCTCTCCCTTTCTCGTTCTCTCTCTCTCTCCTCTTCTTCCCCTTCCTCCTCCTCATCCTCAGAGTCCCACTCATGGAAGGACAGGCCTTCTCTTGTGTTAACTCGCCCCCTTTCGTAGTGGAGAAGCAGTGGCCTGCGTTCTCCTACTCTCCCTTCTTCCTCTCTCTCTACCCCACTACTCCTCCGCCTCTTGGACGAGGAGAGGAGTGTATGCAAAGAGGAGGGAGGGGAGGGTCCGGAGGCCTCCGTGCCACCTGCTTCGCCTCCACTGACCCAGAATTTAACTGAAGAGGGGAGTTTGTTGAGGTTGGGATAGCGTTTACTGGATGGTCGGTGTCGTGAATGGGAGCTTTTGGGTCTTCTTTCTCTACCTCTACCTCCCCCACTATCATCCTCTCGTTCGTCCCCATCGTCCTCACCTCCATCTCTCCTTCCTCTTTCTCTCTCTCCCTCCCAAGCTGAAAGGCTGCCTTTGTCCGCAAATGCACTGCGATACTGAGTGGAAAATGATGAGTACTCTCCCTCTCTGTCCCCATCCCCCTCTCCATCTCTCTCCGCCTCAACATCACCCTCCTCTGGCTCTGAACGCTTGCCGGATGACACCTTCTTCTTCTTTTTGGTTTTCAGTGCCTTCTTTTTCTTCTTTTTCACCTTGCGACGCTTCCTCTCTCTTTCCCTTTCTCTTTCACGCTCTTCCCTCTTTTTTCGTTTTTTGTTTTTCTTCTTCTTTTTCTTTTTCTCCTTTTCCCTTTCTTTCCTACGTTTCTTCTCTCTTTTCCTTTCTGTATCTCCCTGGGCTCCACCACTTCTCTCCCTGTCCCTCTCTCTCTCTGCCCATCCCGCCCACCATTCCTGGAGCTGTGCTAGTTGACTGCCACCCCTTTCTCTCTCTCTGTCTTTCTTATGCTCCCTGTCTCCAAAGGTGCCCCATGGTTTGCGTGGGGGTATAGGAGGGGGAGGTCCATGAGTGAGAGACCTGGGGGAAAGTATGGACCGCTCTCGATCCCTGGTTCTGTTGTGGCCCTGCAGAAGACTAGACTCTTCGGTCAGCTCATCCAAATCCTCCTCATCCTCTTCCTCAGCCTCCCTGTCTCGGGTGCTGCGAGATGAAGCTGTGGAGGTGGATGAAGGAGAGGTGGAGCGTGAGGATGTAGCTGAAGATGTGGTTGATGAACTGGTGGTGGATGAGGAGGTTGATGTGGAGGTGTAGGGGAGTGAGGGAGAGGGGGACGGAGGAGTGTAGGATGGGGAAAGTGTGACTGGCACAGGGATGGGGAGAGGAGGAGAGGGTCTCGGTCTTCGACTCGCTTCCCTGCCTCCACCTCTCCGGCCCAGTGGCAGGATGTTCTCGTACAATGGGCCACCAGGTTCTTTGGGCTTTTTTGGTCGCCGTTTCCTCCAGAAGGATGAAGGGAGAGGGGGAGAGGGGTGCTGCAGCGGGGGGTTAGGTGTCAGTGGGGCTGGGGCTTGGCTTTTAGGAGGAAGCCTGGGAGTCCCCAGAGGTTTAACCCCTCTACCCTGACCCCCTCCACCAGTACCCACTCCCACCTTCTTCCCCATGCCATGGTCCATGCCCTTCTCCTGGTAGAAAGCCACACTAGTTGGCGGGGGTTGTTGGTGTGCCCTAGGGACTGTTTTTGGAGTTTGAGAGCCTGTCTGTTGGTCCACACATGGCCCAAGTCCCTCTGGATCAATAGGTCCATAGTAGCGCTTATATCCATCTAGACCACTACCTGCACCTCCACCACCTGCCCAGGTAGGTGCAACCTTTTGGGTTAGGGGTCCTGTTTCTGCTAGGGGTCCTCTCACACCCATGGCGGTCGTGGCACTAGCGGTTTTGGGTAGTCTCCAGCGGTCCACAACCGCCAACCTGCGATCTGGCCGGGGTAAGAAAGTAGTGCATGGTAGTGGAGCTCCTACAAGTTGAGTATTTGCGGGACCCAAGGCCGCTCCAGAATGAACTATTGTGGGAGGGGATCCAGGAAGAGGTGTTTTGTAAGACTGAGGAGGTTGAGGCTGTTGTGGTTGTTGCTGCTGCTGTTGCTGCACCATGGCAATGGCTGGAGTGGATACAGCTGAAGTGACCACATGTGAGGAAGAAGCAGGAACCATGGCAGTGTGATGGTGGCCAGGAACTGTGACTTTAGCCCCACCTTGTACAGTTTCATCTTCAAAACTGCAGCAGCTATACATTCCCTAAGAGTACAAAGAAATGAAGACATAATAGTGAAACAAGTCATATTTTCTGACAATATGGGCAAATCAGTTTAAATTACATAAGCATCACTCTCATCTCATCTGTAACACTACAGGAATAGTCCACATCATAATCCTTCGCAATACACCCAAACGCTCCCATATTTATATTTCTAGTGAATAATAATCAGTCACGCTCTCACTTCACACTCTTTCTCACCCTGCTGAAGGCGAGTAGGAAGTCCAGTTTGCCAGACTGGCCCATTTTGCTCATGCAGTGCCGCAGCCTCCAGTACACCAGGTGCTCCCAGGCGAAGACCAGCAGACTTAGGCCCATGGCAACCAACAGCATGTAGAACACACCAGCCATGTTGTCTATGTCTAGTTTGGAGCTCATCACCTCAATTTTATCATTATGACAGATCCCTGAGAGCCAGAGACGCTCTAGCATTTCAATCTCATCTGAGTGGAGAGGGGAGAGAAAGACAAGGCATTAACATTACTCGCCTTCTCTGTTGGTAAGCGATACAACTACTTGGCACAGATGTATTATGCATGCAATATGGTAGTGACATGCCAAGCAGATGCTAATACTAAATGTGTTTAAATATGCTGTAAACCTACAGTAAGTCAGGTGTTATTTTGAGATCTTTAGAGCATTATATTGAAAATATTCAGGTCAGAGGTCAAGTGAACTGGCCCCTGTGGGTAAAAGAAACATTACTGTGAAGGTCTTTTTAGAAGCTGATCAAAGGGGACAGTCTTTGTTAATCCTGAAAGAGTAAAAGGAAGAGAGCAAGAGGCCTGTAGGCTAGGTCCTGCATAATGATCTATCCATATCCTCTTTTCCTCAGAGGGTAAATGAAAAGACAAAAAAAAGGAAGCAGACCAAAGTTCTTTGTCTTTGCTGCATTGTATCATGGGAAATGAGAGAATGTGGAGAAATAAGTAAAAGGCTGGTGGAAAAGCAGAAGAGAGTGACTTTGTCATTATGACAAATAGCAGAAGCACTTCTTCTATTCAGAAAGGGTGAAGTTAGCATAAAAAAGGGATGAAGACAGATGGTAACAGAGGGAAATGACAGTATATGTGCATTGTTTATGTTGGTCTCGGTGTGTGTATGAGGGTGTGAAAGATGGAACAGAAAAGGGAAAATGAAATAAGATAGAAGGACCAACAGTGATAGGCAGAGGGCAGAAAAACAAGAGGACAGACAGGGAGACAGAACGGTGAAAGGGTGAGATCATAATCATTTAATTGTGCTGGAAGATGGTCAGGCCCGCTGCAAACTCAAGAGAAAATCAGAATCTCACCTTCTATCTACAGAAAGACGAGCTTGTGAATTACCTCAAACCTTACTAGACAGAGGCATGTACTGCAGCATTTACTGCTTTGATGAGGACTGGCCGACAGCACCATGTTATCTCAGCTTGGGCCATCTCAAAACAGTGCTGCGTAACATAATAAAAGCACATCATCACCCATCACACTGTAAATGACAGTTGCGTTGTTCTCACAAAGGTTGAATTATGGCGTCTGTCTCTTATGCTATCAAAACAAACTATCCAGCAAGCGCAACCTGCGGGCATTAATCACAATGTAGATGAGACGCCGCAGACACATCACATAAAACATTTCACAAAAGAAAATGCAGTCAAGCAGCACGAAGAAGCGCAGACTGAATTCCACATGGGACTTGAACAGATAACAGCACGAGCCCGGCTCAGATCCGAGCGCTGCCTCACTCTGTTGACACTGTCCATTCACCTCCTTCTGACTCCTGCCAGTGGCTCTGGCAAACCACTTCACTGACCACAGCCAAACTCAGCAGGTGTGTCATACTGTGAACATACATACACACACAGCTATATGCTAACACGCAGACACCGTTTACACACCCACACATAACAGTACAAACGTGCATAGCACATTCTAACACACGTACACGTTTTTCACACCTTTTCTCCTGCCATAACAGCTTCTGTTTGGCAATGGAGCTCAGGGTTGGCACAGTTAAATGGGCACATTTTAACCATTAATGCTTTAGCAAGGTCTTTAAGCTCAGGCAGACAGCCAGTCTGTGCCATCTGCGTGACCTCCAACACCGTTCCCTGCGCTGCCCCCTCTGATCCTGCCCTGACCCAAAACGCTATCAAGCTAAAGCAAACACTGCTCTTGGATCAGCCTTAAAGGTCAACACTTTTATAAACAGATCGTAAGCGCCACGGCATCTCAGACCACTGTAATAAGTCCTCTGAATTGTTAGTAGGTGAAAGGACTTCTATTCGAGACGACCACCGCAAAGAAAGCTGCTGGCCCCGAGATAAAATAACATAGGCTTTTAGCAGGTAAGAAGTGCTTTTGCGTGGCACTGACCAATAAGGTTACCTGCGGCGTTTAAAAGACATGAAAAGGCTGCAGATGGACAAGTGGTTTCCTGTGGTTTCTAAAGGCTCTATAGAAACATAAAAGAAAAATTGTAGTCGTTGGTTGTACAACAAAAAAACAGTTCAACACCTTTGTAGTAACTTCTCACACGTTAGCTTTAGAGCTAATTGACTAGCTTGGCACAATTTTATCAGTTAAGAATAGTATATTTTACGTTGTGTTGATATCCCAGATAGCACGCGTACGTCTGCAAGATGTCTGTTAAAGATCACCTGATCTGATGTCTGTAAGATGTCAGTTTTACATACATTCTAAATCATAAACATCTTAAAGACATCTAATAGAAGTTTGACATCTGACAGGAAAAATCCTATAGACGTATTGCAGATGAGCAAACATTTAAAAAAAAAAAAAAAAAACGTCTTGCAGATGTCAAATAGACCTCTCCAAGGTGTACGTGTGCTATCAGGGATGCCTTTAATGAATATGCTAATATAACAAATTATCAACAAATTACTATTAAATGCTAAATCAGCTAAATGAGACTAAAATATGTCAATAACAGGGGCTAATTATCTGCCAATTATCTGCCAAAAACCCCACAATGCTTTTTAAAGGGATAGTTTACCCCAAAATTAAAATTCTGTAATTAATTACTCACCCCCATGTTGTTTCAAACATGTAAGAGCTTTTCCATTTTTGGAACAAATCCAAGAGCTTTATGACTATGCACAGACAGCAACAGTACTACCACGTTCGAGGCCCAGAAAGGTAGTAAGGACATCATTAAAGTAGTCCATGTGACATCAGTGGTTCAACTGTAATTTTATGAAGCTACGAAGCTTGTGTTCCAAAGATGAATGAAGGTCTTACGGATTTGGAAAGACATGAGGGTGAGTAATTAATGGCAAAATTTTGGGGGGGAACTATCCCTTTAACACTTCAAAGGTAAAACAAGGACAGAATTCAGAAAATAACATCAGATAAAACACCCACGCCTCAACAGCCACCAACCAGATGAATAAAAAAAGTCACTGTTCATTTCACATGTAAAGCTTCTCAGCTGTTAAACAGTGGTGTTAGCTAATGGAACCTGGCACCAGTGTGACGATCTCACTGTGGGAACCTGGCGTACACACACATTCTTTCAGTCTCTCTCTCTGTGACACACCAAAAGCCAAAGAGGATTTAAACAGCAATCAAATAAACCATCCAGTGGAAACAAAACACAGTGAGATAGCTAGTGCGTATATGTGTTTGTGTACGTGTGTGTTGGGAGAAGGCAAGGAGGAGGGTGTATAAATGACAATTAAAGAATTAGTACTTGGACAAGCACATTTGAATCAGATGCGTTCCACTCTGACATCGCAAATCCGTAACAGCTAATCCACTATGGAGTGTGAGAATGGACAGCCACTCAATACACTTACTCACAGCACACAATAGCTCAGCTCCAAAAGCTAGCTGCTGTCTACACAGGCAATTGCTTTCAAAGACAGTAAACCAACTGTCATGGAAGTCCAGTTTAGAACTTGGAATGCTCTTTGTACACCATATAAACAGCTCAGCGGAAACAACTCACAATAGTCTGCTGTTAGCATGTTGCTAAGCTAATGACACGAATCAACAGTTCTTGTCTTGTGCGCCATTTTGAATTTATTTTTTTCATGCTGCAGTGCATTTTAAAATGTTCTTTCTTACAAAGTTACATGTGAAACAGTGCTGTTGATCACAGCTTGATGCCTTAAAGGGATAGTTCACCCCAAAATGAAAATTCTTCCATTAATTACTCACCCTCATGTCGTTTCAAACCCGTGGGACCTTCGTTCATCTTTGGAACATGATTTAAGATATTTTTATATGAAATCTGTGAGCTTTCTGACCCTGCATAGACAGCAACACAACTACCAGGACAGGCCCTTTTTCTAAACGACCACTTTATAGCTTCCCAAAGGGTAACTTTCAACATTTTTTTGATAATTATTGACCTAGAGAGTCCAGAGAATTGTACTGTAGTGTTTTTTTCCAGAAAACCTAGGACTAGTTTGCAAAAGTAGGTTTTTTTTTTTTTTTTACATCTTCTCAATCATTTAACAAACTTTTTGATTTGATTGACAGCAGTGCTTCTAGAGGCAAAGTTGCCTGGAATGAGGAGTTATATCATTTGATATGAATATCTCATGTATGTGAGAAAAAACATGCAATGTCCAATTGTTTACGCCCTTGAAAAATGCGATATTGCCCCCCAGTGGCCGATTTCTTTCAAATTTCTCGCAGACCACTGGGGCCATGAGTCAAACAGGCCCACCGAGTTTCATTCTGATCGGCCTCCGTTAACCTTGTCTAATAGGTGCTCAAAATTCTTCGGCCAATGGCGGCCATGTTTTTTGAGATACGTAAATGTCCTTACAGACACTTGTGGCACTTTGGACCACGGCCGCGCCCAGTGATATTCATGTTGATAGGACAAATGGTTGCGTTGGCATAGCTTTATTTACGTTTTTCCCCCTTATAGTGCCACCAAGTGGCCAAGCTTCATGATTTCTGTCCTGTGACCTCAGATTGAGCTTTTACATAAGTGTTCTTAGTTTGGCGAAGATATATTTTGTTCAGAAGTTATAGGCATTTTACAAAAAGTGGCCCTGCCCCTTTTAAACGTTTCGACGTCGCTTTTCGATGGGGAGTTGAAAGTCCACCTATTTTTTTTAGATAATTATCAATATATTCAGTCTTCAGAGAATCTTTCTACACTGGTTTAGTTTCAACTGGGCAAAAAACCTAGGACTAGTTTGTAAAATTAGTCAATTTTGCCGCACTTATGATCAAATCTGGCATGCGTTGTGTCTGGCGTGAGCCAAGGATTGCAACGACATAAGATACTTAAGCCTGCGACTTACAATCGTGGCGAGCGATTTCGTACTTTTGATCGCTGAAGCGCCCCCGTCAGGCCGATTGGGGTGAGCCTTGGTGACATTGCTGGCAGTGTGAGTACTACCATCCCTCCAAGTTTCATTTCTCTACGACTTACAGTTTGGTCTGTGCAAACAGTTTTACATGATGTCACATAGACTATTTTAACAATGTCCTTACTAACTTTCTGGGCCCTGAACGTGGTAGTTGTGTTGCTGTCTATGCAGGGTCAGAAAGCTCACAGATTTCATATAAAAATATCTTAAATCATGTTCCAAAGATGAATGAAGGTCCCACGGGTTTGGAACAACATGAGGGTGAGTATTTAATGACAGAATTTTCATTTTTGGGTGAACTATCCCTTTAAAATCCTGCCTTTTAGGCAGCTCAATAGGTTTTGGAACACAACACACTCTTTCTTCCTCTGTTTCTCTCTCCTGCACAGCACTTCTGCCATTCCCAAGACTGAATCTTTGATACATGCCCATCTCTTTTATGCATCAGTAGGTTGCTATCATCTCCTTAAAAATCAGTAAACAGCCTGCTAGCACAAAGAAAAATGTCACCTGCTAGACAACAAAGATATATATTGCATCATGTCAAGGAAACTGGATTACACCAAGATGGCTGGGAAGATGGCTTGAAGCTAGCAGTACAGGCTAATGAATGAAGTCTTATTAAATATGCATAAAAAAAGACTTTAATCTCCCAAAGGCTTTTATCTTCTCCATCCCAACAGCATAAATGCACTAATATACATTCCCCTAATTTTAGCACTTTGATACTGCAGAACCTTCAGACTCTCACCGTCGCCCACCAGCTGCAATAAGGCCAAGTCCAATGGCCGTTTCCAGCGGGAGTTCTTGATCAGGGCGATGCCGTAACCAGTCGTGGCGAATACTTTCCCTGAGCCGATGGTCATTACTTTACAGCCTTCATCTTTACGAGCCATGTAGTTTAATACGGCCGCGTCGTAGATGAAGGCATCCAGCTTACTGCAAACACAGACAGGAAGAGTAGGAGTCAGAAGAGACAGAGCAAGGGTGACAGACAGAAAGAGAGCAGAGAGGAAAGTTGTAGTGTGCCGGCATTATATTATCACTTTGGCTAAAAATGGATGAGGAAATGACAGCCTCAGGAAAACCACGGTGTGGATTAACAACTCATGATAAATAGAGGAAGAGTGTGTGAGGTGTACAGGGTTGAGAGAGGAAGTGTGGGAGGAGGGATAAAAAAAGTGCAAACACATCGTAAAGGAACTCCTGTTTGTGAGAGCAACATGGGGCTGGGAGGTGTAAGGAAGAGAGTGGAAGAGCGAGAGATGTTAGATAACATGTTGGAAACAAGGTTATTATTGTTGTTATGAAAACTATTACAGAAACAGAGACTAAATAAACACAAGTATTTCCTTGAACTAAAATATAAATGAGCTGGCAAAGGAATGAACGCTAAACTGAAAATATAGATGCAAGCAGTAATTATCAGGGTTTAAGCGCTGCTGGAACTTAATATAAAGCATTTTTCAGATGGTCAGATATTTCAGGACAATTAGAGAAACAGAAAAAGGAAGTCAGTGAGAGTAAGAAACCCAGCACAGACCCAGTCTTGAGGTGGGAGATGGCATCCTCCACACTTTTCTGGTTGTATTTGATCATGTACTGGTGCATGTCTGGATAGTTACTGCGGATGTTTTTCTCTGTGCTTCCGTTAGGGACCGTTCCAAATTTCAGAGGGGGGTACTGCTCTGTGGGGTGCTGAAACTGAGAGAGGGGAACACAGTATGAAGCAGCGATTGAAATTGATGTTGCATTTGCTTTTTCAAAGTAATTAGAGGACTAACAATAGAGTACAATGAAGAAATACTGTAAGCGTCAACATGAATGACATGTGCCAGTGAATGTATGCTGGAAACAAGTCTAGAGCTACCGCGGCTGTCAAAACCAAGTATAATACATCATAAACACAGAACAATATACAAAGCGGCAGTGCTGACATGCACATTGTGTTCATTCTGCTTTTAACAAAAGAGAACAACAGTGAAGCAGATGGGGAAACTATTTTCATTTAAAAAGGGATTATAAAATGAACATGAGGCACTTAGAAAAAAAAAAAGAACCAACAAAAGCCATCGCAAGTTAAATTGCTTTAAGTATCCAGATTTGATGTAGCTTCTTTTCTGAAAATGACACATACACAATGGAACACAAATACATTTCAGTTGGTGTACATAAGTACATTCATTTGGCGTGACAGCAAAACAGTGTTTTATGTCGGAGTGTTTCCACAAGAATCCCTCCAGATTCCTCAAGGTCAACACCGAGAGCAAAGGGCAAAGGAACATTTCCATGCTAGAATGTCAAATTATTGAACATCTCACAGATACATACTTAAAAAGGTCACCCAAAAATGAAAATTCTGTCGTTAATTACTCACCCTCATGTTGTTCCAAACCCGTGGGACCTTAATTCATCTTTGGAACACAAATTAAGACATTTTTGATGAAATCCAAGAGCTTTCTGACCCTGCATAGTCAGCAACGCAACTAGCACATTCAAGGCCCAGAAAGGTAGTAGGTACATTGATAAAATAGACCATGTGGAATTCTTCGATGCGCATTTACGAGAGTACCACGACGCATGCGTGTGATGATGCTAAAAGGAGCGTTTTGTGCATTCTGACGGCGTTCTGATGTAGAATATAGTGAATATAGTTCATTGTCTATATATTCTTGTTCAAATAAGTAAGGCTATGCAAAAAATGCATCCTCTCTGTTGAAATCTTTAGACAAAACCCATTTTTGTGACGCTTAAGTTAAGGGGTGGAGGTGGGTGTGGCCTATCGGCAAAATCCAGGGTTGCCACATTTTCACAACAAAACTCGCTAAATTGCTACTCAAAACTAGCCTAATCGCATTTCAAGGGAGGGGGTCCTCCGTTAAAAATTGCTGGGGGTAAAATTCTGGGGGATAAAATACACGTTTTTTTGTCAGGGTTCCCCTGGTAAATTTGCATTTCAGGAGCTAAATATGACATTATTAGGTCGATTCAATCCGCGGACAACAAAAACAACCCACGGCAACAGTGTTAAAGTAGCCCAATTCCATGGGAAAACCGCAGACTTGGCAACACTTCCAAAATCCCTTTAAAACAAGTCATTTCACTCAGTGGGCATTTTTGAAACGCCTCTCGGGCAGGCAAGTGCAGCTCCTATCTCTTTGAATGATGAAACATCAAATTCTCCAAAACTGTTCACCAAGCTTACGATTAAATTTCATATTTGAAATCACCAAGGAAATCTGACAACAACTGCCTTATAAATATTGTTCCTTATGCTCCAATAGCATTAAAAAAGCATATTTTTCAGGCGAGATCAGCCAGTGTGCATGCGATGTACAGAGCGCACTTCTCAGAGCGCTGACTGTTTTCATAGCAGCCGGGGCTTCTAACGGCAGTTGCAGTGTCGCGCTGACTTTACCAATTAGCGATTTACTCATTTATTCCAAAGGCGGGGCTTTGCGGCCATAATAAGCGTTGCAATTTTCCCCATTCAAAAAAGTGACACGTCTTGGGTATTCTATAGTATTCTATTGCATGAATTTCTATGAATTTGCCACCTCGTATAATATGTAAGATCTTTCATGAATTGTATAAATTTGCATGACTGAGGTCTTGTGAATTAGTCACATTGTCAAAAATGTACGAATTGTTGCGAGATCGGGTTGGTTGGACCACTGATGCCACATGGACTATTTTAACGATGTCCTTACTTCTAGGGATGTAACGATATCAAAATCTCACAATACAATAATATCATGATATAAAGTCCACAATACAATATTGGAAAAAATTTAAAATGTTGACATTTTAAAGTTAAATTCTTCTATCCAATGCACTTTGAGAGTTCAAAATAAGAGCTCTAACCCATGTTCTTAACCTAGAAAACTAAAGTCAGAAAAAAGACAGTGAACTGATTTGAACTTTAAAGGGGACTCAACCATCTTTTTATTTATGATAAAAAGCCAAACAAATTAGACTACACTACTACTACTACTACTAATAATAATAACAACAACAGTGACAGTAATAGCCATATACTGTAAAACAACTGCACTGCAAAATAAATGAAAATAAATGTTTCATAGGTGTATTACTGTTGTTTTACACTACAGTAGGAAAATTTCTACACTTGAATTGTAGAATTTTGTTTTGAATTTGGACTGCAGTAACGTTACATATTTAAACTGCTCGCTGTTATCAATTCATACTGCACTTTTAAGCTTTTATTTTGACGGAAACTACAGGAGAGCTTTTATTTTAAAGAAAAACTCCAGCTTCAGTGAAAACAGGCTTACAAAAACGCTTCTCACTACAAAAACGCTGTAATCATCTGCCGTGAAAATAAAGCATAACTGGTGGCTATTGCGTTAAATGCACTAAATGTGCACTAAACACACAGCACATGCAATAAACAAGTTCACTGCAATTATTCACTGTGAACTGAGCCATTCTAAAGCACGGAAACATCGTATCATGAGCTGATCGTCTGAACGAAGTGTGCACTTCGCTTTGAAACGTGCAGCGAAAACAGGCTTGATTAAGGGATTAAGCCATACTGTGCTTTCGGTTTTAGTTCGTTTGCCAGATACTGTGTCAAAGCATAATGGCCCAAAACACAACTTTAAAGACCTTTTATGTTAGAACAGGAAGTTTAAATTTTAAAAAACTACACTTTTTGCCCGGAAGACCTAACGTTTCATATCGTCACGTGACCACTATAATATTGGGACAGTTTTGGTATTGCGATATCACAATATTAAAGGGGTCATCGGATGCTAAGTTCACTTTTACATGTTGTTCGAACATTAATGTGTGTTGGCAGTGTAAGTACAAATCTACCCTATAATGATAAAAATCCATGCAGTGGTTTTTAATTAATCTGTAAAAATAATAACCCCTTTTTCAAATCGTTGCGTCACACCGACAGAGGCCGCTCCCACGTTAGTTGATTGACATTAGCGTTTAACCTCAGATCAGTTGCAACAGTCCATCCTCTTTCGTTTCGATGCCGGAGCAGGGATGTAAGTCAGACAAGAATATCTCCGACTGAGCGAATGAGATGTTGTGTTGCTGGATGTAATAATGAACGTAGTGGTCGTCATTTACTCCCGACATCTGAGCAGCTGAAGATGCAGTAGATTACATTTGTTTGTGAAGG
>JAHKKF010536920.1:0-12362 GCA_019740295.1 Labeo calbasu | reverse complement strand
CTTTTTATGTCATTGACTTTGACACTGACGTTCCCTACATAAAAAGCATACATAAATTCCAGTCATTTATATGTTTTTGGCATGTAGACTGTTAAACAAGTCTGTTCAGGATCTCTCTAAAATATTTTGACAACTAAATGCCAACTAACATACCAAACTATGTGTTTTACAGTACAAAATTAACTTGGAGGTCATAATGCACATTTTTGCTTGATTTATCTCAACTTCGACAGACAAAACCACATCTCGGGTATGTTTATAGCATGACCAAGAGATAAAAATGCAAATACCCATATGGAAAATTATATGCACTCTGTGACAACCACACACATATGCATAAGCACACACATCGACCGATAAACAGCGAAGAAACCATAATATCAAATGAAAATCCTGTTGAAGGGAGGAAACAGAATAGAAGAGAACTGTTTAGGGACACACGTGTGGTTTAATGTTCATTTCTGAGTGCCAACTGTGTGTCAGAGACTTTACAAAAGGGAAGAGATGAAGAGGAAGTGCATTACCATTTGAATGTATTCTGTAGTTCCTACTGTCTCTATTTGCATGATTCTGTAACCTGAGCGAAAGCAGCACACTTTGTTCGATCAGGGGGTTTCACTTTCCAGCTGAAGATGTTTCACAGCCTGAGATTCAGGACAGCTGAACCTGAACCGGCTAAGCTTTAACCTGACGAATGACTACCTTGAGACTAAAGTAAAGTAAACCAAACAGCTGTGAGTATGTCTCAACGTGAAACTTCCCTCACGTGTAGAAATCCAAAGTCAAAAATCTGTTCCTCACTGAGTCACACGAACAGCTTTATTTCCTCTTTTTTGGAGAGGTCACTGGTTGGAACAGAAAAGGGAAGTGAACACGATGGCCTGTCCCAAATAGTTTAACCAGCGGCTTCGTTTGGTAGATTGTACGGTTGCTGGCTGGCATTTGTTTCACTAGAAACCTCACCTTATGACTTGTGTGCGCCATCTGGTGCTCGTATGAGGCATTTTATCAGTTCGTGTAGTTCGTTTGGCTTTACTGTACATACACACAGACTATAAACAGTCTAAATCACTGTTATCCCTGCTGAAAAATACAGTAGAAACCAACACAAAATTTGTAATGGTTGTTCTTACTGGTTATAATGGGAATTGTACTGTTTTTAATGGAAACTGTAATGGTGCCTGTTTGGTCGCCTTCTATTGGTGGCTTGATAAATCCACTAAATCCTAATGGAATATGTCCCAAAACACATTACAGGAAACCATTTGTGTTTCCAATGGTTTTAATGTTTAAAAGTTTATGGGTTGTAATTGTATTTGTAGTGGAAACCATTAGAAACCTTTTTTTTTCTTTTTTTTCTTTTTTTTTTTCCAGCAGGGACTATAGATAACTAAAACTAAAACCATAAAACAAACTTTTGTCACTTGAAATAAAAAAAAAAAACATTTTAAAAATCCTAAATATTACTAAATAACATTGAACATATTATTTCAGCTTATTGTTATTTTTCATTTAGTTTAAGCTGATGTATTAAAATAACTAAAACTCCAATAGAAATTAAAACCATATAGACAAATTGAAAAAATGACACTAAAATTAAGTTACTAAAACTTAAACTAAAATGAAAGTTAAAAGCTAATTCAAAATATTAATACAAAAAGTATAATAATCTCAATAATACTAACATAACACAATAGATAATAGAAAACATTTTTTTTCATTAACTGTTATAACTGGTTACTATATTGACTTTGTATGAACTAAAGAAATATGCAGAAAAAAAGGTTTGGAATAGAGTGTGAGTAAATGATCACAGTTTTCATTTCCGAGTGAACTTTTCTTTTTAGGTACTATTTCTACGTGGTCTAACCCATAAGTCAGTTTTATTTGTGTAAGCTAATGCATCCATCTAGGCTGATAAAATAATATTAAACTACTCACCCACTGCTTGAAAAAAAAAAAAAAAAAAGTTTTAGCAAATAATTAGCAAAAATTACCTGCTGGCGGTTTTAGGTATACAACAATCCCTGGCGATTAAAGTGTTTAAAAATATATATTTTATAATGTATGTCATGAATTCAGGACCTTGCTCTCAAACTTATTAAATAAACACATTGACACGGTTGTGTTTCAGACTTAAAACAGATGGTGATTATACAGACTTGATTTACGAATGAGGTTAGGATTATAAAGATAGTAGATTTTGTCTGTGTGTAAAGAAAATCAATAGAGAATTCATGCATGGATTTATCACTTAATCCTTATTTTATATAAAAGCAATAACTGATGCTCTGATGCTTTAAATGTAATGCTCTTCACTTTTCTCTGGCCTATACCCAGATACCTAGTAATTTATTTGCACAAATCATGTTTCTTATAAGCTTTCCTCAATAATGTAGCAATTGTGGCTTAATTTGTGTGTGTGGATGCATGGGGATAGAAACCTTACTTAAATGAAAAGACATCTTAACCCCTTGCACTGCATATTGCTTCTCCATACATATTCATATTCATGAGTACTGATGTAAGATGATTGTAAGAACAGGGAGGGACTTTGGTAAAACCCCAGTCTGATTTGATTAGAAACACTGCAAATCCCCCTCTGCCCCTGTACATGCCCCTGCTCCCACCCTGCCCCGTTGCTGTCCTACAAACCCACTTCTTAATCCCAAAGCCTTTTTATATCACAGAATCATCATGCACAGACCGCCCCTTCCAACACAAATCCGGATTTTCCACCCACCTTGTACAAACGACCCCCACAAACAAATCTGACTGTAACCAGTTGAACTGATTGTAGTAATGAACTTGTGCTGTCTGGGCAAACCCATGTTGCAGGGAACTGAGACACCGCAAATGCTTTTTAAGTAAATTTTAACTGAAGTCATGATGTTAGATCTCTGCATTGGAATATAAGGGACAACTGGGCTGAGCTATTGTATTTCTCACATGACACAAATAGAAAAATACATTATTGAAATGGTGCATGAACAAGGTGACATGAGCATTTGGAGTGAGGTGAGAATTTGGCTAATTAGGTAAAAAGTTAATAAAATTATGTTTAAGTATAAATGGCTTACCTGAGACATGTGACAATAAAGCATCCTTATTCATTTTATTTAGATTTTATATATTTTATTTAGATAGATATATATTTTAGATCAGTCAGTGCAAGTTTCTTTCAGCTGAAACAGCCGAGATTTACATTTTAGTCTAGGACTAGGCTTAAGCCTTGTCTGTGAAACTAGGGGATAAACTTTTAATTTAAAACTTAGTTTTTTTTTAATCACTTTATTAAACCTTCATATAACAAACAGGCATTGTCATCTTTCCAGTGGTAAAAACATTAACAATAAATCCAAGCATATAATAAACGAAATAATACTAAAAGCAAATTATGACACAAATTGAATTACAATTCAGGGGGTCAATCCTTATATATGTATGTTGAGAGAAGGTAAGAGAGTTTTAAAGCACTTTTCACTTTTAAATGTTTTATGAATAGAAATAAAAAATCTAAAATCAATTTAAATGCAGTAAAACAAGGATAAACTTTAACCAATCTACATTTGTGTATATAAAACTTTGCTACAATCAACATATTACTGCACAGAAATTCAATCTCTTTGTTTTGCATAAAGACACCGAATTTAACAATGTGATAGGCTAAGGCAAATAATATAAACAATATTCCTAAGATTCAATATCTTTCAAGCAGAAATAACATAAATTACTGTCCAAATAAAAAAAAACTCAATTTATGTGCCTAGTCAACACCGGGATGTCGGAACAACGTGATCTCGTCATTACGTAAAAGAATCATTTCTGTTCAAAAGAACCGATACACTGAAATGATTCGGACTTCCCATCACTATGACGAACTGCTTGAGCCTAAAACTTTTTTTCTTTCTGTACTCATCTTGCGCCCCCTCCCTCACTGCGAACCCGGACACAAAGTCGTGACTGTCCACTGTCTACCCACCCATACGACTCCGCTTTCCCTCTGTATTTAATAACAGTGCGTTTATATATGTATTTCGACCAGATTGTCACAACTTTCCAAGTTTCAAGGCATTTCGTTTAATGAAAGTATGCGCGCTCCCGCCAAAGCGCAGCATCAGCACCACTATCTCGCGCGCGCGCCCGCCTCTAGCGATCGAGTCTATCGCCATCCCGGCCGAGAGAGTTAAAGTTGGCCGAAAGGACGGATAAACGATGCTGTACTGTCCGGTGACGAGAAGAGGATAACATTTGATTTACTCATCTAATAGCGACTCCATCTTCCGGAGAGGATGGCTATCAAAATTCTTGCCCCAACCCTTTTACTCTTTCTCGCCTTTCAGCATTGCTCGTCACGTAAGTCAAACTGCAGATGCAAAATGCAGTTCAAATCAATGTTTCTTATTTGCTATAAACGTTACTGTTATGCTCTATCAGGACAGGTGCATCAGTGAAGCTATGACATAATGATTTTGATCTCACAATTGCGATATTTTAAGCTTTAAATTTGTAAAGATTGTTGCTAATCCATATTTAGATGAATAAATCTAGAGGATTTCGGCTGAAAGTAAAGCACTGTTGCAGTCCTGAGTTCGGGCTCGCGACTTTGCCTGTGTCTACGGGCTCTTTCTGCATTGCAGTGCTTCTGCGCGCTCACTTGGGCAAGTTTCTGCATGGAAAGGTGCGCCTTGCGCAGGGGACACGCGGGAAGGACACACTGTCCTGCTGTTAAATAAAGACTCTCCAAAGCATGCATGTGCAGAATTAGACGTGTCTTTAACGTCTTACGGGTGAAAAGTTGAGATTGTCGGTGTATTTGAAATGGCGTGACTCGTATTGCGTGAAGTTGCTTGTGGGAGCAGCCCTATGCGGAGACAGAGGGCGGGCGCATTAACTCACCGAACTCCCAAATTCACATGACGTAGAACACTGCATGCGAATCCTCACGTAAGGTTACCTTTGAGACAGCGTTTAGAATCCTCAAACCACTAAATATGTCCTGACATCATCGATGCTCTATTCTATGATTTAATGAATCTCCACAAATCACCTCAGTTGGGTTGTCATTTTAGTGCTGCAAGAAAACTTGTAATATTTGAGACCCTGCACCACAAAACCAGTCTTCAGTAGCACGGGTATATCTGCAGCAATATGGGTTAAAATTGTCGATTTTTCTTTAATGCCAAAAATCATTAGAATATTAAGTAAAGATCATGCTCCATGATGATATTTTATAAATTTCCTACTATAAATGTATCAAAACTGAATTTTTGATTATTAATATGCATTGCTAAGAACTTCATTTGGGCAAATTTAAAGACGATTTTCCCAATATGTAGATTTTTTGCATTCTCAGATTCCAAATTTTCAAATATTGTCCTATCCTAACAAACCATACAACAATGGAAAGCTTATTTATTCAGCTTTCAGATTATGTGTAAATCTCAATTAAAAAAAAAAAAGACTGGTTTTGTGGTCCAAGGTCAGATTTTATTTTGAATGTACGATTGTGCAGTCATTATTAAGGGTGCATTTCATGTCTGTTTTTTAAAAATATTTTTCTAGCAATTTTATTCAGAATCAAAAATCATGAAATCATATTTCATTAATTAATGGAAAGCATATTATAATCTCAGACCAATATTTTAAGCACTCTGCGTTTCAGTTTGCTTCAAATTACCCTTAAATTACAGTTCGTGCAGAAAAGTGAGTGGGTCTTGAGTTGCAAATGAATAAAAAAGTTACAGTCAACATTATTTGGTAAATTTCTAAGGTCTAAATGCTACATTTTTAAATGTAATGTTCCTAAAATATTGTATATTTCTTATGTTCTGTCAGCTGTTCATAACAGAACAACATATGTTACCCTGCACCACAAAACCAGTCATAAGGGTCAATTTTTTGAAATTGAGATTTATACATCATACATTTATACATACATAAAATATAAAAATATTGAGAAAATCGCATATTACTAATTAATAATGTATATTACTAATCAAAAACTAAGTTTTGATATATTTATGGCAGGAAATTTACAAAATATCTTAACTGAACATGATCTTTACTTAATATCATAATGATTTTTTGGCATAAAAGAAAAATCGACATACAATGTATTTTTGGCTTTTTCTACAAATATATATTATTTTGTGTGTGTGCTCTAATACTACTGTACATTTGCTAATATTCATTAATGGTTGTTTTTCAACACAGTGTTTGCATAATTTGTTGAAACCATAATAGCACATTGTATCTTGAAACAATGAGGTTTTGTGAAAACCCGAAAGCGGGGTTTTGCTTGACTCCCACTTCACTACAGATTCTTTGACAACAAGAGCTTCAGTATGATGTATTGTGTACAGAAGATAATCCAGGCAGCACTGAGGAGGGAAATGAGACAGAACAAACACAACACATTTGGCGTAAATCTTTGGACGGGAGTGTAAACTGTCCAAAATGAAAACGTGTGCTCTGTCGACACATAAAATGTAGTTTTATTGAGATTTAAGATGCCCTGTCTGTCTGAAAGCTGATTTAGAGAATGTAGTTGGTGAGATTAATTAATCGAGAGTTTAAATGTTGCATTTTGGACTTGGAACAGGGCTACAGAACAGATCCAGAATAGAGGAAGGTGTGAAAGATTCAGGGAACAGGTTTGTGTGTATTTTTAGTCTGTGACAAGTGGGTGTGCGCTGTGTAAAAAGACGTGCTGTGGCTTCATAGATTGGTTCAGCATTTTGAAGTCCTTTTTGATCTTATCTTTTATTTCATTCAAAGACCGCCATCTACTGTGCTGCGAATCCTGTTATGAATAATTCATATCAACGTGACCCCCTTGGTCTCTATTCACCATGCTAAAAATGCTATCCACAGCCTCTCCACCTACAGATGCCGGCCCAAAGAATTGATCTGAATTAGTCTAGACACATGTATGCTGCAGCCTCCTCCCAGTGATGAAAGATAGATAGCTCACGTGATACGCACTCAATTCTCCTAGAGCAAAGTGCTGCGTCAGCCTGCAGAGACTGGGGGAGTGCCTGTAATTCAACACATGTGTTACAGAGAGAGAGAGAGAGAGAGAGAGAGAGAGAGAGAGCGCTCAAGATGCTCCTTCATGTGTCACTGTTTTCCCTTCATCTTTTAGTGGAGAGCAGCCAAGGGCTTTGGAGAGAAAGAGAAGAAGGACAATTGAGAGCGAAAAAATAACATCACAAGGGAGCAAAATGGAAGAGTTTAAAATTTCAACTAGGCGTTTTGCAGAAATTGGAAACACCACTTTGTGAGCACAGATTGAAAGGAAGCAAGAGGCAGATGACTTATTTACGTTATCAAAAGGCATTGGAAAGTGAGAATTTAATTTCACCTCCTTTGCCAAAACCCAAAGCAGCAACATTTTAAAGGCATGTTTGTTGAGATCTTTAGATCTTAATTAACAAGCCCCCTAAGATATCTTCATTGTGTCCCAAATGACACTATGTCATCCATGTGCTTCTTTCTTCAGTCAAAAAGAAAGATTTTTGAGAAAACATCCAGGTCAACGCGTCACTACAGCTGCAGTTAGAGACGTGCGCTTAGTATTGCACATGCTGGTTGATCTCGTCTGAAAAATAAGCTTTTTTAACACTATTGGAGCATAAGAAACACTAATTATAATGCAGTTGTTGTCAGATTTCATCGGTGATTTCATATATGAAATTTAATTGTAAACAGTTTTGGAGAATTTGATGTATCCCCATTCAAATAGATAGGAGCTGCACTTGCCTGCCCGAGAGGCATTTCAAAGATGGCTGCCGAGTGAAATGACTCGCCTTAAAGGGACTTTGTTTCAACGCAGCTTTAAAGGGCTCTACACGATCCCAGCTGAGGAATAAGGATAAGGAACAATAAATAATTGTCCTGCACTAGCTATACAATGTGCATCTTCAACTTCACAGATCATGTGATCACATTGGAAAGGTCACTTGTGACGAAGGTGGAAGTACCGAACCAGTGTTTACAAAGTGAACGTGCAAAGAAAGTCAAACGCCCTTTACAACAAAAGGTAAAAAAAAAAATAAAAATGAGAATGAGAAAATGAGATGGAATTTTTCACCCTACCCTATCTTTTTGCACCAGTGTACACAGATGAAGAACTAACCACATGTGACTTTTACAATGTGAGGTTGTAGACGTGCATTGCATAGCCAGTCCAAGATGAGCATTTGTGGTTAAAAAGTATATAAATTGTAATTTTTTTTTTGAAAAAGACCAATTGTTTTGCTAGATAAGGCCCTTATTCTTCGACTGAGTCATGTAGAGCTCTCCGAAACTGCACTGAAACTGCAATTTGGACCTTCAACCCATTGATCCCGCATTGATGTCCACTATATGGAGAAAAATCCTGGAATGTTTTCCTCAAAAACCTTAATTTCTTTTCGACTGAAGAAAGAAAGAAACGAACATCTTGGATGACATTGGGGTGAGTAAATTTTAAGGAAATTTTAATTCAAGAGTGAACTAGTCTTTAAAATGTGTGCTCCAGGAATTTGAAGTGCACTTCTTTTTGGAATGTTCAGTGTGAACACACCATTCATACTATAAAATGGCATAGGATAGTGCATAAGTACACAAATTAGGACACACCTCTTTTTTTAAGCCAGATTGTAAAGCAGTTCAGTAAAGGGGAAAGAACGATGGGTGTATGTTTATATTTAAAAAATAGTGGAAATAATTGACTGAAACTGATTGTGTGGCAAAGTTGCTTACTGTCGAGAATTCTGAATCCATCACTTATTAGCTTCCATAACTAGCTCCCTTAGAAGGCAGTTGCCTATGTGGCCTATGAAAACCAAGGTAGCTCACTAGTAGGTTTAGGAACAGAGCTTTGTATTAAATAGTCTTGCACAAGTTTGTCTATGTGCAAGTCTCTGCATATAGCTCCGTGACCTGTCATCGCTTATTCCCAGTTTACCTTGCAGCTTCTCTGCACCGAGTGCTTTAATAACTGTAATGCTTCTCCTGCAGGGCAGGCACTCCTCTCTGCTCTGCACAGCTGCTAGGAAAAAAAGAATAACACAGGGTGGAGATCATTGATCTTTGAGCTGCTGAAAAGGGACAGACATCTCTGCATCTTATATTTTACAAAGATAGATGGGGCTGGGTCACATTCAATCGATTCATTTATCTGCCTAATGTGATTCAGAATACTGCACTGGTGCTGGTGCTTTTGGGACAGTGAGGGAAGTGAGGCTAATCTTAGACGAGGTTCTTGAAATGGATTTTGTAAGCTTATGCTTATAGCACCATATAAATTTATTCGCATTATTATGATGATTACAACAATTACTTTATGATCAACATATCTCCCGCATGAGAAGAGTTTCTTTGACGGGTGAAGGGCGCGGTCTCAAAATTAAGTGAATGATGCAACAAAACGCCAGCAGGGGTCACTCATACTTCATTAAATAAATAACAAACAGCCAATTTTGCTGAAATACATAATACAAGGAACAATTTTGACACTCTATTGTTCATTATTTATGTTGCTATGGGTGTTGCTGACCAATCAGAATGAAAGGCTGGAATTAACCATAGAATTAACCATGATACAGGCCTGTTGGAATTGTCTGCATTTTTGTATGGCATGTAATGTATTTAAAATTTAGTATAACATGCTTAAAGACAGTTGTAATGGGTAAATATTATATGAATGAGATCTTTTGTTGTGTTTTTTTATTTATCAATGTCCAAATACTACAGACATCATAAAATCATAAAATTTAACAGCAAGATTGTCCCCTTTGACTAGCCGTGAATCAAGGCCACATCCTGACCAAACCCAGACATCTTCCAGGCACACACACATGCGCACACCTTCTCCAACCAGCCAAGGTCATTTACGGTCAGCATGTCTTTCACTAGCGAGTCATATCTCATTAAACAGACATGCAGCTCTTCCTGTGGGATCAGCTGGAATAAAGGAATATTCACAGGATGTTTTCACCACAAGCTATTGCTTTTAGAAGACTTTCATAATGGAGTTCATGGCTTGATGAATCCGGCTAATCAAAAGCTGAAAGATGACAGAGCAGGGGACTGTGAATCAGATGGGAATTGAAATCACTTGAGAATAAGCTAGATGACTCATGCAGTATTCTGTTATCATCCTCGCTTTCTCCTTCCATCTCTCCATTCTTCTCTCCCTCATTCCATCGAAATGTTTCTTTTTTCCCGTCTGTTCCCTCACTGGCAGTTGCGGTGGTCAGAATACTAATAGCCTCTGCTGTGTTAAGCAGTCTGACCCCTGCAGTCTTTTTGTGGTAGCTACAGTTAATACCTCAATGAGAAATATGTACAGTTACATGGGAACATTACTGTTGTTTTAAATACTACAAATTATAATATAATAATTGTAACCTGAAAATGAACCCTGACTCAATCATTAACTGTACTCACAAAAGAAAACACTTTGCATTATAATGTTATAAGATAAGTCTTTATTTATGAGTCATTATTCAAAACATTTTGTGATATAAAGTTAAAATTAAGTGATTTCAGGTCACAATTACAAGACAGCATATATAGATATTGATTTTCTCCCTTTTCTTAAAGGGAACACTGGTATTATTCATAAGCTGGTATTATTCTTTAGGGTCGTCATGAAAAGTCTACAACATACTTTGGTTAAAATTCGTCAATGGTCGTGTAAAACAACTCTGTTTTTACCTTGTCAAAAACAGCTCTGTTCACAGCGACTGGTTTCGGTGCATGTCTCTTTAAATGATAATGAGCTCTGCTCACCCCACCCCTCTGTTCCGTGGAAGAGGAAAGGCGATTAGCCAATAATCATAACAGTATAAATTGTGAGACTTACTTTTTCTGGAGAAGCAGCTGTATCATGAACAGTACCCTAGAGTAACCCGCCTAGAGTAAAATTATTTGCGCGGACATAAACGAATATATGTGTATTTGGTGGCGCATTTCTATGAAAAACAAAACACAAAACTAATCCACTGCATCCTCAGTAGCTCTGATGTCAGGAGGAAATAAGACTCTTATGTTCACTTTTACATTCAAATACAAAACACCTGGATAGCTTATGAGACACTGTTGTCGCTACAGCTGCTCGAGCGCAGAGCAGATGGCGGACAGCGTACAAATGGTTGAGAGCGTAAATATGCGTAAATATACACTCTGTCAGTGGTCGTGGGCGGTGCTTGAACAGTATGACATCATAATGCTCAGAAAATCAAATCGGCTTGATAATTGAAACTGTTTAGGTTTTTTGGGGACTAAAAAGAAGTGAATGGTTTTATATCATTGTAGGTTGGCTGTATACACACACACACTGCTAAGACACATGTATATGCAAACACCATGTAAAAGGGAATTTCGCATCCGACGTCCCCTTTAAACTCAAATAGGCCTCATAGGACCATAATCATTCCTTGCAAACACATTATTCATAAAACAGGTTCTGTTAGAGAGCCACTTTGACTGTTATGCAGTGTACAACGTCACTTTCCAATAAATTCACACTCAGTGTTCCAACTCAGTTCGATCAGTTTTGTCCCCAGCAGTCTACAAAAAGTGCCTGGAGACACAGCTCTGCTGTAAACACTTCATTATCTTCATATTCATCTTCAATAAGCCACATTCAATATTCCTTTCTGAAATCAACCTCATAAAATTAGTACTCTACTGTCTGAATGCTGTTTGCTCATGCTTTTCTGTATAGAACCTTATGAACTATGATGCTTCTGTAGCATATGATGTTATTTCCTTATTTCTTATGTTGTACTACTATTGTTGCTTTGGATAAAAGCATCTGATAAAGTAATTAATGTGAATGTAGGGGAATACAATGTTTTGGGAGGAGGATATATAGCATGACATAAGTTGTTTGCTGTAGGTCTCTGTCTCTGTCTGTGTCTTTTCTTTTCATCTTAATGGGTTCTTAGCAATCTCTCTACATTTCCTCTTCTCTTACTCTTGTTGGTTTGTGTGTTAGAGAGGTGAGGTGGATGGGCTGTGAGATGTGATGCCATTTGGGCAGATGGCTTTATTAGAGCTCTGTTGAGAGGGTGAGATTGAGGTGGGTTTATCTGACTCTGCTGTTCAGATTAGGCTGAAATGTTGCCAGGTCTAATTGAAGCAGGGATTTGTGTAACAGTGGGTCTAATGATTTGCCACAGCAAGGCTTGCTAAAAGGGCCTGATTCAAATTCTGTCCACTAAGTCGCACAAATATTTTTGTATATTACAACTGTAACGCCCGTTTCACACATGATCCATTTGCACTGCCTTTTCTGTACAAAGTATGCAGTATGCAGTTGATTCATGGCTTCTTTATACCACTAATAATCTATTTGTTCTCCATTC
>JAHKKF010536919.1:13016-52548 GCA_019740295.1 Labeo calbasu | reverse complement strand
GTTTTCTAATGTCAAGATTTTTAAATGCCAATGCAGAACATAAATGAACAGCTTTCTTAAACCAAGACTTGAGGGAAAGTGGGCGATCACTTTTGAGTTCTATTCTCCAAGGCTTTTTAGAAGGGATTCAGCAAAAGTCTGTTGCCATTAGAATGTGATATTTGGTAAAAACAAGTGTGAGCATGTAGTGCTTACCCGTTTGCGGAGGTTGCAGGTCAGGATGAGGTTTCGGGAGAAGGAGTTGGCGAAGGCCGTGTAGAACTCCAGTACTTTGAGTAACGCGTCTCTCCTGATGACGTGCAGATCGCAGTACGTCAGAGCCCTCACGTTAGCACAGGCGTGAGCCAGTGTGGATTCCTTCCAGAACACATCACCAAAAACATCACCCTTACCTGGGACAGAAGACAGGGATTATAGTTTGAAACAACATCAACAAAACCCTTTGTATTTTAATAGAAACACATATTCACTATTAACTGCTATTAACTCCTTATTTGCTGCTAATTAATAGTTAGTAAATTAGTATTTAAATTTAGGTAAGGGGAGGGATTAAGGGATTTAAAATATGATCATGCAGAATAAGGCATTAATGTGCTTTATAAGTATTATCAGTGAAGTACTTAACAGCTAATATGCTAGTAATTGGCATTCTAATAAGAAACTGGTTAATAATGAGAACTGGTCCTTAAAATAAAGTGTTACCATATTTGCTTGGACTTCTGCAATTATTCATAAAATTGTAGCAATTTTTTTTTTAGCAGGCATTACTTCAGTGTCACATGATCCTTCAGAAAGCATTCTAATATGCTAATTTGCTGCTCAAGAAACAATTACTATTATTATCAATGCTGAAACATTTGTGCTGCTGGTGGCAGGTCTCCGCTAAATAATAAAACAAGATTGGAGGTGCTGGTTAAAGTTCCAAAAAACCGTCATATGTTCAGAGTTTGCCTCAGACTTTTGTGCAGGTCTAATCTGCAATTACTGAAAATGTTTAGGTTATTGCTGGCAATAGAAGGTCAACCAGTTACTTAAAATTTTCAACCAGTGGTTTAAATTGTATGACTAATTTCTGCAGAAATGCAAGTTAGGGGTTCACATACTTTTTATGTGACATATTAATAGTTGTAGCTATTGTAATGGTCTGGGTGTTTGTCACTGTCCCTTTAAGACTTAGATTCAGGGTTTCCCTGCCCCTGCACTCGTGTCTATATGCTCGAAGAACACATTGTCTTTTCTATCATTGTTGCATCTTCCTTTAACAATTTTACATTAGTTGATGATAACCTGCCTCGTGTGTTTTTTCCCTAAAGCACAACAGGTTACACTATTGGCTTCAATTTGATCTGGACTGATTTGATCTTCATGGAAGCTTGTTTCTGCCATGAGATATATATATATATATATATTATTATTATTATATTTTTTTAATCGCACACTTCTAACTTTTTTCTTGCAATTCTGAGATTATATCTCAAAGTTTGGACTTTTTCTCTGGGATATAAAGTCTAAATTGTAAGATTAAATTTAGAATTTTGAAAGAAAACTCAGAAGTGTGAGATAAAATGTCATAATTATGTTCTGCCTTTTTTTTTATAATGTGGCAGAAACAAAAGAACAGTACTGTGATATATAAACTCAGATTTCTTAAACTTGGAATTGCAAAAACAAAATCTGAATTCTGAGTTTATATCTTTTGATTCAGATTTTTTTTTTCAGAATTGCTAGTTTATATTATATGAAAGCCCGTTTCCACCACTGAATAAAAAATATATATAACTGCGACTTTTTATCTCACAATTCTTTTTCCTCACAACTGCGAGTTTATATCTTGCAATTCTGACTTGTTTCCTCAGAATTGAGATTTAAGCTTGTAATTGCAAGTTATAAAGTTCAATTCTGAGGAGAAAAAAAGACTGATATGTTTTCAGAGTTGTAAGTTTATATCTCACAATTCTGGCATAACTTGCAATTGTAAGTTTATATCACAACATGAAAACTCGCAACTGTGAGAAAAAAGTCAGAATTGTGAGTTTGTGTCATGCATTTGTGAGATAAAAGGTCAGAATTGTGAATATGTTTCACACAATTCTAAGACAAAAGTCAGAATTATGAGATATAAACTCGCAACTGTGAGGAAAAAAAGTGCTAGTTTGTATCACGCAATGCTGAGAAGTCAGAATTGTGAGATGTAAACTTACAAATGTGAGAAAAATTCAGAATTGCAAGATGTGAACTTGCAATTGTGACAAAAAAGTGAGAATTGCAAGATGAAAACTCGCAATTGTGACAAAAAAGTCAAAAGTGTGAGTTTGTATCATGCAATTGCAAGAAAAAAATGTCAGCATTGTGAGTATTTATCACACATTTCTGAGAAGTCAGAATTGTGAGATGTAAACACGCAATTGTGAGAAAAACGAATTGCAAGTTTGTATCACGAGATTCTGAGAATAAAAAGTCTGAATTGCAAGATGTAAACTCACAATTGCAAGAGAAAATTTTAAAAAAATGCCCATTTGTATCACGTAATACTGAGAAGTCAGAATTGTGAGATGTAAACTCACAATTGTGAGAAAAAAGCCAAAATTGCGAGTTTGTATGATGCATTTCTGAGAAAAAAAATCAGAAATGCAAGATGTTAACTCACAATTTTTATTTAGTGGCGGAAATGGGTTTCCATAATATTACACAGCTTGGACTTCTGGGATACTAAGGCATAATTACTATTTTTTTACCTTATTTTTGTATCCCATGGCATAAACAAGGTTCCATAGATCTTACCACAGTATGACACAGGTACAGTATCTTCTGAGTTCACAAACCACACTCAGGAGAGAATCTGTGTAAGTACCCAGTGTTCAGTGCTTTTGATGAGGGGCATCATTAGGAACCCAGCAGGTTTAGTCTGGTGGGTTCAAGTAAACGCCTTGGGGCTAATTAACTCACAGCGTTCGCATCTTATTTCATTTCATAATCATTAAAGCAAAAGAGCATCTGATCCAAATCCCCATTAGAGAGAAGAGACGTTAACTTCCTCTCTACAGTGTCTCATAAGGTCTAATGTCATGTCGTTTGCAGTTACACCACGTCAGTGAAGGGCATGTCACATTTTTGTGGCAGCAGCACATCAGCAAGACTCAAGAGATGATCAGATCAAGAAATAGACCAGTCAAAGAGAGAGAAAAGTCTAAAATGTGCCTCTCTGTGCACGTGTTCATCAAAACAAAATAGCTGTCTTGTTTTTATTGCTCATAGTGGAATTGTTTCCAGGCTCAAAGTTAAATAAGGAGGCAGTAACTGTCCTTTTGTTGAAGAGACATTTGGAAAAAAAAAAGCTGTGCACAAATTAGACGAGGCCTGGATAGTTATTGTTTTCTCAATTTTTAATAAGAGGTTTACGAGCAAGGACTTACTCTTTGCATTTGTGCTTAAAAATATGCCTGTTTCTCTGACAACAAATCTGGTCATTGTTAGAGCACTGGCTGCACTAGAGACTGTGTGAACTATCAGTGCACATCCCTCTGAAACAAAAGACTCAACAATCAATGGACAGAGAATCGGTCCCCACAGTTCCATTACGGCAGGATAAGGAGACGGCGTGGACAGAGTAACAAATGCCACATATAACGCAAGGAGCAGACTGTGGGGTTTTATGTTACTTCAGAGAATGAACGTTAGCGAGTTCACTGTGCAAGATCCTGTGTGAAAGCCATCTTTTAGGATCCACTGCATTAGTATCATGCCCTTTATAAGTTTGCTATTTTTCTGCATTCATCCAAAGCTTGATATGTTTTGGAGCTGCGGTATGTGCCCTCAGGAAAAACCTGCAGAGCTATGAAGTATTACTGTAGCACAAACTGGCTAATTGTGCAGCATTGGGCTTTCTTGAGTTTAATGAGAACGCTGTGCAATGATGTTGTGCAGAAAATAATAACAGCAGCAGCAAAGTTTATACTGAAATAAAACTGGATTCTGTAATTCTTCAAGAATACTGAACCTGCTTGTAAACAAAATATTTTGGATATCGTAAATGTTTCATGGCAATGAATATTTCTTGGGGTGAGTTCCCTGTTGAAAAAAACAAGCATATGCAGGTTAGGTGTGTTTTGAAGTATGGCAGCTGGTTTGATCTGGTTTAAGCTGGTCCTGAGCAGGAGCTAGTTGCTTAGGACCAGCACATGACCAACTTAAACCAGCTCATAACCAGCTTATAACCAACTTAAATCAGCTGCCATGCTTCAGAACATACCTAACCAGCATATACTGTTTTTTTCAACAGGGTTTATTTTTGAATGTAACTTTCTGTACAGGAACATATCTTGAGGTCTTTGCCATTACTTTAAACAAATTGTTCAAAAGCTGGGGCGGGGGGGTATCAACGGTACGGTACTTTTTTCGGTAACAGTTACTTTACTCTTTACTCTCTGTACATTTATTTCAGGGGGAAAAAAAGTTCAAAAATCTCAATTTCAACATTTTAAACAACAGGGCCCTACAATCGTTTTCTTTTCTTTCTTTTCAGAAATTCTTGTATGTTTAAATTTTTCTGATAATTAAACGGAGGCATTAAACATTTATTTATCTTTAATGAAATGAAAATGAAACCCTTTTATTTGTTGTCAAACAAACAGAGGTTTTTCTGCTAAAATTAATACATGGAAGAAAAATTGTGTGAATATTCTGTTGAATGTAAAAAAAAAAAAAAAAAAGTAATTGTAGAATTTTTTTCTACAATTAGGTGGTTAATCTTGTTGTAATATATATATATAAAAATTTAAATAAAACAGTTAAATGCTACTATATATATATATTAGCATTTAATTGTTTATTTAAATTTACTGGAAATAGGAATATATATATAAACACCTACATTATACTGTACTAAAGTAATACAAGACTAATACATTTCTGTTACATGTTAAACCGTACTTTTATTTTGACAGGTTGCCGATTAGTTTTTGTGTGTATACACTATGATATGATGCTCATTTTCTCAAATGAAACAGTAAAATTCACATGAAGTGACTCTCACAGCAGCTCTGGAGATTAAGTTCATGCGTTTATGTCGTCATATAATGAGACCCAAAGGCCGAAAACCACCGCGAGCCTCACATGTGCTTCACTCTTTGTGTAGTAAACAAAACCACGTCTCCGCCATTCATTTATACAGAGCCAAGCGGAACATGGAGGATTCATATATAAACCGTCTTTTTGCGTTTTAATATTCACAGACACTAGTTCATATCGCGATTCGAATTAAGTGAGAGATCTACTTTTGATTTATGAAACCAAAAATTGACGAATTCTGGCATTCCGCGCTATAGAGTAAATCAGTTTTTATGAATGGACTCCGCGATCCCGTCCGCGTATTCGCGGAGAAACTGTAGACGCGAGTCCACGTAACGTTAGAGACAGAAATGACATTGTTTAATAAAAGAACAAGGTATGGACCTGTTCTAAAGCAAAAGGTAACCTTAAATGATTTCTGTTGTGATTTGGCACTATATAGAAAATAAAGTTTATTTGACCTTTTAGGGGGGCGGGGGAGTTTTGGTGCGATATTGCGATAACAAAACTCTCGATATTATCGTGGCGATATGAAACGATAGGTCTTCCAGGCAAAAAGTGTAGTTTTTAAAATATATTTAAAGTTCTTATTTTAACATAAAAGGTCTTTAAAGTTGTCTTTTAGGCTATTATGCTTTGGCACAGTATTTGTAAAACAAACTAAAACCAAAGGCACAATATGGCTTAATTCCTTCATCATGTCTCTTTTCATTGCGTGTTTCAAAGCGAAGCGTACTTCGTTCAGACGACCAGCTTGTGATCCAGTGTTTTCCATGCCACAGAACGGATCAGTTCACTGTGAATGAATGCAGTGAACTGGTTAATTGCATGTACTGTGAGTTTAGCATGCGTTTGGGAATGTAACGGCCACCAGTTATGCTTTATTTTTGTGGCAGATGATTACAGCATTTCACTAGATTTGTAGTGAGACGCATTTTTGTAAGCCTGTTTTCACTGAAGCTGGAGTCTTCATTTATTTTACAGTGCAGTTGTTTTATAATATATGGCTATTATTGTCATTGTTGATGTTATTATTATATTCTAATTAGTTTGGCTTCCTAAAACACCAGTGTGAATGTAATTTAGACTGAGACAGTATATCACAACTAAAAAGAGGGTTGAGTCCCCTTTAAAGTTCAGGTAAAGTTCAGAACTCTTAATTTAGAATTTTCAAAGTGCATAGAAGAATTTAACTTTAAAATGTACAAAATGTTTTTTCCCAATTCTTCATTTGTCTTTTTTTTTTTTTTTTTTAAATATCGCAAAAAATATTGTATCATGGACTTCATACTGGGATATTATCGTATCATGAGATATTGATATTGTTACATCCCTAGTGTTTATTAAACACACTCTTGTTGATTTCTTGTGACCACAGTGGGACATATTGTCACAATATATGGTGTCACAATGACAACTTTACCAGTGTTGTTATTGTTAACTGAAACTAGGATTATTCAAAATAATTTTCATTAACTGATATGAAGTTAAAATAAAAGAAAACATAAAACTAAAATTTGAAATGTTTCCTAGGTGACTAAATGAATTATAATTAGTTTAAGTACTGAAATTGCTAAAACTGAAATAAATAGATTTAAGATAAAGAGAAATATAAAAAAGAAATGAAAATTAAAAATGCACATTATTAAAATTACTAATCTCAAATTATTAAATAGAAATTAAAACAAAAAATGACAATACAGAAGGAACAAGCCAATTCTAAATATTACTAAATACTATATTAGTGAATAGGCAATACTAAAATAACACTGCTTATTAGTTGAAAAAGTGAGACAAATGACGGCAAAAATGTAAAATAATATCAAAACATTGTTCTGATCTCTAGGAATTTTTGACCAAAAAAAGACTGAGATACAAGATGTAATTTTCCAGAGAATCCTGGTATTTTATTTGGGAAAAAAATTAAATAATTAAATAATGGCAGCATGCAGAATGTCTGTGAATATAGTTCAAACTTCCTGTTAAAATCTGCTTTCTAGCAGATCTAGTAGAGTCTAGGTTGTTTAATGTTGAAGGGATAGATATTGTTGAATAAAGTTGTTATTTTTGCACAAAAAGTATTCTTGTAGCTTCATAAAATTACAGTTGAACCACTGATGTCACATGGACTATTTTAACAATGTCTTTACTACCTTTCTGGTCTTGAATGTGGTAGTTTTATTGCTGTCTATGCAGGGTCAGAAAGCTGTTGGATTTTATCAAAAATAACTTATGTTCCAATGATGAACGATGGTCTTACAGGTTTGGAAAGACATGAGGGTGAATAATTCATGACTTTTTTTTTGTGAACTATCCCTTTAATGTATGCTAGAGTGGGTTTACTGTATTGACTTGTTTACCCAATTTTAGTTTATCGAATTAGCTGTTTAAACTAGGTGTTTTAAACCAACATGCATTTGTGTGTTTGGATTTTTATCACAAAATCTTATAGCAAGTGAGACATAGCACTTGTGATGACTTTTCTATGTGACAACTAGCCCCTGAGGTCTCACTTGACTTAGCATTTTTTTCTAGTGAGGAAAGGATGATTTAGCTTACCTAAAATGGCAATAACCTCATCATCCTGAATGACCTCCAGCGATCCAGAAACCACAAAGCAGAGAGTGTCCACGCTCTCCCCTGCGTGGAAGATGAGATCTCCTGGAGCGCAGTGTGTGGTCTGGAACTCCACCGCCAAAGAGCGCAGACAGCCGTCACTGGCCAGCCGGAAGGCAGGGTGCTCGTTGAACACCTGGCGGTTGAGGTGCACACAGATGTCTGCACGCATGTCCTTAGGACAGATGGACAGAACCTAGCGAGTAAAGCAAGGAAAGTCATGTCTTGATGACACAGTCTCTCAACAGTATGTACAAAGTTCAATTAAACTTTTCTTGTCATTATACCCAAGTTCATTTGTTCTATTTTGGACCTGCAATTACACATTATAGACTTTTTGGTTATATACATAAAGACATATGTTCTTATATCAGTCTAGATTTCATTAAATAAATATATACATACATACAGAGGGACATTAAATATTTAAGATTAAAATTATTTTAATTTTTAAAAAAGACAATGGAGTGGTATGAGTGAAATGTGACATTTTACTGCAGAACATCTGCAGAACATTAGCCAATCAGAATCAAGTATTGCAGAGAGACATGTAATAACGTTGAGTACGTCAGCTATTAAAATGATAGGCTAAAGCACAAAATTGCATTGGCAAGCAATGAGTTTATTTTGCATTACTGCACTTCATTACTTAGGCTAGAAAAAAAAGTCAAACAGAAACATGCTCGGTTCCTGGTGATATTTGGAAATGTCACTTCCTGATTATTTCACTTGTGTGCTCTCTACAGTGAGAGCTAAATTAACACTGCACTGAAGAATTTGAGGTTATTACAAAAATGATCAATAATGTTTATACTGTAATGCTATTAGCATACTACGATTAGCTGCCTTCGACACAAGCGATTAGCAATTAACTTTTATGTGTAATAACAATTGGATTAGAGGATTAGAACTGATTCAGTCTGTTAATCATAGGGTTTTTTTTCTTTACTGTGTATTGATTGCAATAAGGACCCAAATACAGTCGCTCATTAATGAGCTTAAGTGTCTCATTTAGCTGAGGGCCTTCATATTGATCTAAAAGATAGGAATCAGTCTCTTATGCATTTTGACAGATAAATAAATTTTGATTTTGGCAATAATAAAGTAAAGAAAATCTACTAAACCACACATTTAAACCAAATTAAACCACTCATATAATGTAATAAAATGTTAAAATATAAAAATAATGAAAATAGTATTTATTATTGTAGTAATGTTGTTGCTAATAATAATAAATACTATTTTCATTATTTTTATGTTTTATTTATTTATTTATTTATATATTTTATTACTTTGCATGAGTGGTTTAATTTGGGTTTTGGTTTTGGTTTAATTGTGTGGTTTAATACATAAATAATAATTTTTGTATACCTATATCAAATATCATATTTACAGATATTAATGTCTTATTTAATAAATTCCGTAACCCCCTATTTGACATAATAGATTTTTTACTGCTACTACTATTATTATTAAAAACAACATTATTAATATAATAATATAGTAATAATAATAGTAATATTAGTAGCAATAACAACAACAATAATAATTTTGATTTTCACAATATTCAGGTTTTTTTCTGAATTTAGGACACAATTTAAAACCAAATTAAACCACACATGCAGTGAAATAAAATATTACAATATAAAAATCATAAGAAGTATTATTATTATTATTATTATTATCATCATCATCATCATCAACAACAACAACAACATTAATAATAACAACAACTACAACAAAAATAATATATTAATTGTATTGTTTTTGTTAATATTATTATTATTATTATTATTATTATTACTACTACTACTACTATATACAACAACAACATTAGCAATATTACCACTACTACTACTACTACTACTACTAATAATAGTAATATTAGTAATATTAGTAGCAATAATAATAATCATAATAACATATAATAAAATTTTCACCTTTTTTTAAAAATTTAGGATAAAATTTAAAACTAAATTAAACCACACATGCAATGTTACAAAATATAAAAATCCTAAAATGAAAATAGTAATTATTATTATTATTATTATTATAAGTCTAAATAAAATAACTGACAGGAACAACAACACTGTGGTTTACTAAACACTTTTACAAATATATTTTTATTATTTATTTATTGATTTGTTTATTTTTTATTTATTTATTTTATTTTATTTTTATTTTATTTTTTGCCCTTGTCTCTAACTATATCTGTATTTGTTTTCAGGAATACTGTATCTGTGTAGGATAACTTAAGAAAAAATGTTATGTGACTGTAGCATTGACCAAAAATCTTTACTGAAATATGAATATGAACAGTATGTGTATGTCAGCATGTATGGGGTTATGGCATTAATATTGCATCATTAAGTGCCTATAATAAATTTGGCATGTCCTGGATGCATTTACAAGCTGTTTCCATTATGGGCAGAAGCACACGCATACATGGCGTTCAGTGCACGGAAAAGATCTAATATACTTTGCTTCACCAGAATGCAATTACAACTGCAGAAACCAATTATACTCTCTGCCATTACCATTACCTGAACAGGATCCTTCTGGTCAGGCCATCTATTCATCTATATTCAAATTCTGATCTACTGGTCAGATCATGATAAATAATGCAAATGAGCAATGTTATATGTAGGTATAACAGATTTTGGAACATGAACATGTTCTGCTCGACAGGCACTTTTTTTGCAGTGTATGTGTCCATCTCTGCTGTCTTTTTGAAAATGTTTAATTTTCCCTGCTATGCCCATACATCAATAAATGGAGAGGATTTCTCACCCCATACTTCATGAAAATCAGTTATGAGAATCCTTTATAAGTCTAAATTTGAGCCAGAGGTTGAATAGATCTACTACATTCCCTGAGGGTTGATGTCTCCTGGGATATAATGCAATTTCCCATTCCTCTTTTAGAATGAAATACAAAAGGAGGTCTTGATGGAGAGACGCTTACACAAAAAATGCCCCGCTTTTCTCCACCTCCTTTATTTTAAGTTTGACATTTCTGACAGAATGATAGCATCCATCAGAAAAGAAGACAAAAGCAAATGATTTCTCTTTAGTTCAGCATGTGGAATTGCACTGCTTACATTTAAATGTCTTGATTTGGGGTCCATAATTAAAATCAGAAAGAGAGAAGAGGGAATTGCTTATGAGCTGTTATTACTCTTGTTACCACTATAAAAATTAAAGTAAATTAAACAATGCCTTTCATGATCAAAACCACATCCTGAGCCTTGCTTAGCTAAATACAAATAAAGTTTTGGTATTTTCAAAATGTGTCTTTCACAAATAACAAACACTAGTGAAGGCAACCATGATTGCCGATGTCTGAAGAGAATAAACCTGCATAAATAATTAAGATATTGTGCAGACAGTTAAATTGCAAAGTCAGTATTAAATAATGGCTCTATAAAAGGGGTTGACCGATTATCTGTCCGGCCGATTATCGGTGCAGATATTAAGCATTTATATGGTTATAGGTATCGGCCATTTTTGAAACCGATTTTCTGATAAAATAATTTTAAAAGCATTTAAAGAAAGTTTTTGTCAGAGCTCTTGTTATTCTTAATTTTGACATTAATTTGAATTTTTACACCAGACATACATATCAGTTCAAAATATCGGTTATCGGTCTACTTGATCTGTAATAATCTGTATCGTCATCGGCCCTGAAAAAAACAAAAATCAGGAAACCCCTACTCTACAAGAAGTAACAAATATTTAAAAGGTTTTTTTTTAAATATTAAAATATATTAAAGTATTTGAAATAAACTAACATTTTTTTAATTTTATTTTTTAAGCATTTTCTTCCGAAACTAAACAGCCAATCACAATGGATATTCATTTGTAAAATATTAACATTGTAGCCCCAAGATGTACAAAGTTTATTAAGTAATAGCAGAATAATATAAGATTTCCTATAAATTGCTTAGTTAGGAGGTTATGAAATGACAGATGTGATCAAACAGAGAATGTGCTACATTTAAGTATTTTTAATACTTACATTGCTACTGTATGCTATATCAAATACATTTAGTTTATAGTCACAAATTTTGTCATCAAGTGTGGGGTTAAAATGCCCCTCTAGCCTTTGTATTGACATGATTTTTGATCAGATCAAAATATTTTAACTTTCTATTTCTTTTTACAAAAAGTCACAAAGTTCTTTTTATGTTTCTCTCACAATATATTCAATAAAGAAGAAAAAAAAAAATATTTTACTCAAGAGGGCTTGTACCCTATACATTCAATAATACATTCCTCTGCACAAGGTTTGTGTTATGAGAAAGAGGAACATGTTTACCCACCTTCTCTGTGTCTATGCCTTTGGTCATGGCCCATGTGGACACAATGTAGTCCATAACTCTCTCGCTCAGTCCTTTGGGCACCTGATAGAGCTTCAGGAAGTCTCTCACATTGTTCAGCATCTCATGGTAGCGATTGGTGTTCGTGTACATCTGCTGAAAAATAGTGGTCACGTTTCCGAAGATGGTGGCGTACAGAAGAGCTGCAAATCAGAGAGGGGACAGAATGAACTACAGGGCACTTTAGAAAGCTTCCATATATAAAAATCAAAGGCTAGACTGAAGTGAGAGTGTCTAGAAGTGTCTGAAGAGAAATGGGAGTTGTGATTCGCTGGCTGAGGAGACCTTCATATGAGATTTGAGGGTACAGATCAGCAATTTGGACTTTCTTGTGCATTTAATCCCACTAATATACCTTCTGTCACATTTTCTATAAGCAAAGTAAAATTTGCAGCACTGTTAGAAACATGATTCTGACTGAAAACTTTCATCTTATTCACTAACTGTATGTATTCACATTTCTGGATAAAACCTACGTGTGAATATTTTGACACATAAATCATGTGTTATCAATAACTCTTCACTTTTCAAAATGTTCACATTTGTTTTGTCTAAAATTAAGATAAAGTTTAAAACTAAATTGAACCACACATGCAATGTAATAAAATACTGCAATATAAAAATCATAAAATGAAAATAGTATTTATGTATTCATTTTATTATTATTATTATTATTATTATTATTATTATTATTATTATTACTATATCGTTGTTGTTGTTGTGATGGTGGTGGTGGTTAGAATTATTACAATCAACATTAGTAATAACAACAAAAATATTATATTAATAATTTTATTGCTATTATTATTATTATTATTATTATTACCACCATTATTATTAACAACAACATTAGTAATATTAGTAGTAGTAGTAGTAGTAGTAATAATAGTAGTAGTAGTAGTAGTAGTAGTAGTAGCAGCAATAACAATAATTTTCAAAAAATGTCACCTTTTTTCTAAATTTAGTATAAAATTTAAAACCAAACTGAACCATATTTGCACTGTAATTATAAAAAATAAAATATAAAAATCATAAAATATAAATTGTATTTATTATAATTATTGTTGTGGATGTTGTTTTTAGTATTATTATTATCATCATCAACATAATTAGTGATAACAGCAAAAATATTACTACTAGTACTATTATTATTATTATTATTATTATTATTAACAACAACAACATTAGTAATATTAGCAGTAACAATAATAGTAATATTAGTAGAAATAATAATAATAATAATTTTTGAAAATGCTTTTTTTCTAAATTTAGGATAAAATTTTAAACCAAATTGAACCACATATGCAATGAATAAAATATTAAAATATATAAGTGATTGATAAACTGAATATAGTATTTATTATTTTGTTGTTGTTGTTTTTAATATTATTATCATTAACAATTTAGTATTAGTATCATCAACAACAATTAGTAATAATCACTCTATATCATATAACATTAGTAGCAATAATAATATTTTTTTCTAAATGTAGGATAAAATTTAAAAACCAAATTGAACCATACATGCAATGTAATAAAACATTAAAATATAAAAATGATACAATGAAAATATACTATTATTATTATTGTTGTTGTTGTTTTTGTTCTAGTACTATTATCATCAACAACATTAGTAATAACAATAAAATAATATATTAATAATTTTATTGTTGTTGTTATTGTTATCATTACTACTACTATTATTATTATTATTATTATTATTAACAACAACAACAACAACATAGTCATATTAGTAATAACAGTAATAAGAATAATAATTGTAAAAATACTTTAACATTTAAAAAAAAAATTTAGGATAAAATTTAAAACCAAACTGAACCACACATGCAATGTAATTAAAAATATTTATAGCTCAAAGTGGGATAGGTGAACATTTTGAGAGATCCTTTTTTTGTGCACATATATACTTTCAAGCTGATGCGGGAAGTGTCTATTCTAATACAGAAACAGGATTTAATCAAACTAATAAAATCTGCCAAATGTTATAGAATGTTTCAAGTATTCCCAAAAATTCTATTCTAAGCAATAGCCAGCTATGCAGCTTTTTAGTCTGCTAATATATTTTTGCCAGCAAACATTGGCAATATCCCCTTAATCCTATCCCAACTTACACCCGAGCGTTTCCATGGAAACGCAGACCAAAATAGTTTCTGAAATCTATTGTTATTTTGTTACCAGTATGTTCTGAGCGGGCGGACAGGAAAATGGCTTAGACAGAAAGGATGAACAGCGTCGGCAGAGAGGTAAGATTCTAGCGGAAAGAGAGAGGCGACGGGTAATGCACTTTAAATCACATAGGTGATTGACAAGAGCCCAGTCGTTCAGAGAACAGAGCAGGGTCTGTGCACCAATCATCCTCGCATTCACCCTCTTTTGACACGCGTACCAGAGACCAGCGGGAGCTTGATCAACATTAACGCTCTATGCAAACCAAAGCATTAATTAACTGCCCATGCGAGTGAACGCGGGCTGAGTGATGATAATAGCGTCTGCACTCTGATGCAGCAATTCATTTCTAGCCAAGATACCAGTGACGCAGATCAATTTTGGGCCAATGATTCATTCACGTGTCACTCGTCTGCCTGTTTTTACTAGTGTAATCAATACGAACGAGCGCAATAAAGAGTCATCAACAGAGACATATTTTAAACTTGTCTGCTAGTCTAGAAATGTATGTGCATAAGACAAATATGTGCCAACCCACACGATTACACGCACCTGAATGAAAACCGACAGGCCAAAGACAGTGTCATTTATAAACAGCAGTTTCAAAGAAGTAATTGCAACACATTTACAAACACAATACAATTTTACATAATGTACATGAGATGTGTTTAGTGAGTAATTAAGCAGGGATTAGTCAGGGCTTACAGGTAACTGATGAGGTTAGTTTTTCAGTGACTGAGTTCACTGTTAGTATAAAAGTCATGCAAGCACACAAACTAGAAGAAGCTGAGTATTATATATATATAATACTATACTTAATAATCTTGAAAGAAATGTGACAGGAAAAAATGAATAATTTTATAAATATATATATTTTGGTGTTTCATCAAGGGAGCAAGTTGAGCAAACTGTTGGATGAGAACAAATTTGTAGTACAAAAATAAAACAATGCCAATACTACAAAATATACCATTAAGAAGTATATAAATCACTAGTTTTTCTAAAGAAACAATGTCCAACAGTGCAATATAATTGGATATGCAATATGCGATATGATTGGCTATGACTGGTTTTGTTTGGCTGTGATTGGTTCATGCAATAAACCCCACCTCCTGTGTTCTGCACATTCCGCGTTCACATATCAGTCTGAATGAACAATATACTGGTGTCAATGGTAGTGTTTATTTCTTAACGAAATCTATGATGAAAAATCGTCAACAAAGTTTTTTCCCCTGACTAAAACGAGACGATGACAAGACGATAATAAGTTCATTAAACGATAACTAAGTCTATATCAAGATATTGTTGACAAGATTAAAATGTAGTTAAAAGAACAAAAACTTAACCAAAACCTTTTATTTTGGTTTAAAAAAAGGAAGCCAAAACATTTCAGACTGCTGTACAAATGCGAGCATTTATGTATGCGGTTGCCAGATATCAAGAGCTCAAATCCCCCAATCAGAGCTTTTCTGCTGAATGCATACATAGGGTACTCTGTCCTGCTTTTTGCTTTATGCAATCTGGCAACTATTCATACGCGCTCTCTCTGCGGAGGCACCATAATCTGAAAACACTGACATGTAGAACTGTACAAGTAAAGCTGAAGTTCAGCGATCTCCATTTGAGCTATTCTGCTTAAATGAAAACGTTATTTAGTCAGTTTGTGTTCTGTCATGGACTGTATTTATTGCGACCGTGGTTGATGATTGTAACGTTACTTACGCAACCTCTGTGCGGCAATAAGTATTTTTTGTGGTTGTTTCAAAAGAAAAAAATTAATGCAACTTAGAATTATTGGAATTACTATTAGGAATTTCTCTGTTATAATATTTGAGAGTAGGTTTTTGTTACACCAGTCTTTCTAGACAGGGTGAGTCTATAACCTATCTAAAGTCTCTGGTGTTTATTTAGCTTCTAATTAATATCCTGTTATAAATCTTTACACTAGATGAGGTAAAATAAACCATGCATATGAGTCAATATTCTATTGATCTGCACTTACTGGCGAAAGTGCAACTTCTGATGAAATGTAAAAAATAAATTTTCCAAATGAAAACAATCATTGTGTCACGTATCGTGCGAGGAACGGGCGAAACGAAGACGAAGGTCACAGATAAAGTCTTTATTATATTCCACAGGTAAATCCAAAACAGATAAATCCACAGCAGGAGGGTAAAACCACGCATACATTGACGTTCACATTGAAACTTATAAAGACAGGTGATAACGATGAACGTAATATAATTTTAACCATAAGATGAAAATGTGTAAGTTTCCACTGACTAAAACTAGACTAAAATGCGACATTTAGTCGACTAAAACTTGATTAAAACTAAAACAGGACAAGTTACATTTCAGCTAAAAGTTACATTTGACACCAAACTAAGTCTAAGACTAAATTTTACAAAATAGCTGACAAAATTAACACTAGTCTGGGAAGATTAATTTAAAAAAGTAAGTAAACAACTCACATACTTATTTATAACCACTTTGTTATGTCAAAATAAGACTTAAAATTGCCTAAAAACCTGATCTGTGGGAGTTTTTAGTGAGTAATCAGCTTGGTGAAATTTAAAGTAAATCTTTGTGTCTGTGACCAATATTTACCAAGCTTTGATGATCTGAAAAACTCAAAAATAGTTAAAGGTTAACTATTAAAAAGAATAGCTGAACATAAGTTCACAAATAAAATAAATTGCTGAAATTGTTACTCCCTTGAGTTATATTTTGGAATAAATGTAAAATGTAAACTTGATGAGATTCATACTTGGCTTTAATAAATAAAATACTGATTACACTGTTTATGTAAAAGTATAAAATAGAAATGTCAAAGCCTGAAACATTTTGACCTGTATACAATAACCATGAAAAAACATTTTTTTTTTGCTGGGAAATCTAACTCTCTTAGTTTTCCAGCCCTAAAACTAAATAAAATACTGAAACAACTAGACAGATAAATTGAAAAGACAAACTGAAAATAAATGGAAATGAAAACTAAACAAAAAAAAAACTGTAACAAATTTTCCCTTGCATGAAACAGAAAAGATGATGCTTAGCAGACGGTCCAAACTGATCTTTTTCCATACAGCCAAAGTGGATGAGGGCCACAGAAAGCTGTGGAAAAGTGTCCATAAGCAAAGATGATATGATTTGGAGTGGAGAGGATGCATGTGAAATTATGATATTACTCCATCTCTTCAGCTTCTAGCACTGCCTCTGTAGTCTTACTTGATCTCCATGAGCATCAAGCCCCATCAGTTCTGCATTACTTCACATTCATGGCCTAATCAAATCTACCAGAGACATGATAGTGGGTGGTCCCCTCATGAGAAGGGAATATTATATCCCTATGGGTGTTGGATAAATGTTGATTGATGGAGGCAAAAGAATGGTTGCGTGTTAGCCAGACATCATTTCTCATCGTCATTTCTGGCACCATCGTTTTCATAAATGTCTTCTCTCCTCCACTGAAGCAGACATTTTCTCATTAGGTCAGGGTAATAGCCAATTTGATGCCTTTTTATGGGGCGGTAATGGGAATAACAAAGGCCTTGCAGATGCACTTCTGATGATAGTTAATGAAATAAGAAAGTGTGGTACCGGACTGGAGAGGATTTTCGATTGGACTGGATCTCTCATGCGCTGCATACAGGAGGAGGAAATGGTCGCCCTTGCCCTTTGCAATTACAGTAAAATGATTAATGCGCTGTGGAGGAAGCTTTACTGTATTCAGAAAGATGGGGTTTGAACTACTGAGTGCATGTAAAAGGTCCACCTATAAAATGTTGTCCCGGGCCTGAGCAGCACAGATAACAAAATACTGTTTATTGTATTCTAAGGAAGAGCTTCCCAAACAAAAGTTCACAGCCCCTAGAGGTTGAAGATGGAACTGCAGGATTTTGTAAGATTTTGAAAAAAGTGACAAAGCCAAAAATTCACATAAAAATATAAGTTTGTTAAACAAAGTATCTAAAATTAAAATAAAATACATATCCAGTTTAGTGGTCATTATACAAAGATTACAATTAAGTGCCACTGATGATCATTCAGAAACATTCCAATTGTAACATCTCAGGGGATTTCAGGGGTACACCAAGTAAATGATAGGGGTCATATGGATTACAAAAAAATCTTGCTTTACTAATTAATACTCTGCACCAAAAGCAAGAACAAAATATAGCTTCATGCAGCAATTTAGGGGCCAAGCACAACAGAGGTAATTTGAAGATTTAAGAACCTGTCTTTAATTTTTCAGTAAAGACGAGGGTTCTTCAGCCCTGCTCCTGGAGAGCTACCTTTTTCCAAACTTAAGTTCCAACCCTGCTTCAACACACCTGTCTGTTAATAAGTAGCCCTGAACACCTTGATTAGGTTTGTTTGATTAGGGCTGAAGTTGAACTCTGCAGTATGGTAGTTCTTCAAGAGCAGGTTTGGAGACACCTGTTAAAGTCATTTGTAGATACAGCATTTTACTACAAAATTTAAAAAGGCAGATATAGGAAAATTAGTTATCGTTCTATTTTGTATGCCATCAAAATCTAACAAGACCAATCTTATGATGGCCATTTTTATATCATCTGACAAGTATGTGGCGCTGTGCCGAAAATACTCATGTGTCCTCAGGTCAAGCTTGTTACAACACATACCAAGTTTGATCAAAATCCGCTAAAGTGCTGCGGAGATATAGACTCATGTCCATTTTTGCACAAACTGTCAACTTAATTTGCTTTACGAAAACAGTCTGTTATATCAAAAACTTTTGATAAGGTTTTGCCAGAATGCTCTTAAGATGACCTAAGCCAATTTTGGAGAAAATTGGACGAGTTCAAAAAACTATTATATAAATATTATAAAATTAGATTGTTTGGAAAAATCAATATTGTGAAAAATCCTGACCTTGAAATCGAAATTTCAAAGGTTGGTGGTGCTAGAATGTTTGAGTTAGAGACTCCAAATTTGCCATGGTTAATCATGAGACTGTCCAAATTTCATAACTTTCCTGCAAGCGGTTCTATAAGATTCATAAGAACATGCTGAAGCGTTTGAAAAATACAGCATTTTACTACAAAATTCGAAATGGTCCATGATCAAAATGGCTGACACGGAAAAATATGGTATGATTTGATTCGGTATGCCACTACTCTTATGATTTTCGGTCAAACTGTTCAGAAATTATAAACAAATAAAAATCTAATTTATATATACTATGATTTTTTTTAAAAAGTAGATTTTTTGGCAAAATTAAGAAAAATCTTGACTTTTAGAAATGTAAATTTTGGTATGTATTCGACTCGGCATGAGCCAAGAAATCAGAGGGGTGAGGGGTGGGGGGTTGCTTCTAGACCTAATGGTTCAAAAGATATTTGCAGAAATATGAACCCAAATTTGGCCTCTTGATGATGCTAGAGAATTTGAGATAGAAATTTACTATGGCTAATATTGAGACTGTCCTCTATCTGTGTGCCAAATTTCATAACTTTCCTGCAAACAGTTCTCTAAGATTGATAAGGAACATGCTAAAGCATTTGAAAGATACAGCATTTTACAACAAAATTCAAAATGGTCCATGGTCAAAATGGCTGACACAGGAAAATCTGGTATCATTTGACTCGGAATGCCACTACTCTTATGATTTTTGGTCAAACTGTTCAGAAATTATAAAGAAAAAATTCTAATTTTTATATCCTTTGATTCCAAAATAGTAGATTTTTTGCACAATTCAAAATTACAAAAAATCTATTGGTGGCGCTAGAGAGTTTGAGATAGAAACTCCAAATTTACTATGGTTAATACTGAGATTGTCCTTTATCTGTGTGCCAAATTTCATAACTTTCCTGCAAGCGGTTCTATGGGCTGCCATAGACATCCCGAGCGGAAGAAGAAGGAGGAAGAATAATAAGAAAAAAACTATGAAAAAAAGTGCTGACGCACATTTGGTGATCAAAATAAAAACATAACAATAAACTTACTTAGTATTTTAGTCTTGTTTTCCAATAAAAACAACTCAATATTCTTAAAACAAAACACATTTACTTGAGAAGCAAATGTTGTAAATAATATATTAACAACAGCTTTAAAATAAGTGTATTTTTCTTATCTTGTATAAGCATTAACCTCATTCAGTATTTTTATATTCAGTATTGTCATTCTTAAGTCTTGCTTAAAAGGAATAGTCCACCCAAAAAATCATATTTGCTAAAAAATGACTCACCCGCAAGCCATCTAAGATCTCACCCTCAGCTCGTTTGCTTATTTCAGACACGCAGGTTTACTTCACAAGACATTAATTGATGGACTGGAGTGGTGTGGATTACTGTGTTTTTATTAGCTGTTTTATTAGCACGCATTCACTTCAGGGGATCCATTGGAGAGCAAGTGATGTAATGATACATTTCATCAAATCTGTTCCAATTTAAAAAAAAAAACTCATTCACATCTTGTATCACCTGAGGGTGAGTACATTTTCAGCAAATTTTCATTTTTTAGTAAAATATTTTCCTTTAAGGCTGTTTCGATGGCCAGCAAGTCAAAAAATCCTGAATAAGAGCATGATTTTAATCACAATTACTGTCCTTTTGACTAACGAGCACAGTAAAGGATCTACACTAGGCAGAGCGATTCCCAAAGGCATCTGGGTCAGAGTAACAGTCTGTTCAGGCAGGTGTTAATAGCAACGGTTTTGATTCATTCCAATCCGTATCTTTGATACACTCAGCTTTGCAAAAACCTCAGCCTCAGAACGATCCCTCAGAGCGCCTTTACTCAGAGCATCAAATGAATGATTCATTTCTGCATTGAAGAGGTGACAATCTCTAGGATGTGACAGCGATATTAAGAGCGATGACAGCACTACAAAGCGAATCCCTTGTAATAGCTCCACTGCTCAATATCCAAGCTCTTATTAAATATTTACAGGGCTGACTCATGCGCTGCTCCAGTGAGCTGTGCTGCCCGGTGGCACAAAGTCGTGAGATGCAACCCCGCAGAGTCCACACAAGCCCAGCACGCGTAATTGTGTTGAACACATCCCAAAATAATAAGCGCGGCAATGTAGGACCATATTAACAAGATTAGGAAGGCGATGACTTAATACATGTAAGTACAGATGATTGTGCAGGGCTGAGTCCCAGAGCTCCACGGCGCCTTCATTTTGTTACGCGTGAGAAGTGGGCCTGTGAGCTCGAGATGTATGCAGAGGAACTCAAATGTACTGTGTAGTCAAGCTTGCTATTCAATTCCACCTCTGGCCAAAACTTTCGCACACAGGAAATCATTGTGTGCACAGTGTTTGTGATGTACTGAGAGACTGTAGTGTACTGCTGGTAATAAGGCCATCCTATTAGGATATATTACGCAATGTATTATTTAGTACTAGGACAAATAAAAGTGCTTTTTGTGTATATTACAAGCAATCATGGCACAAATAATGTGACTTTAAAGGGATAATTTACAAAAAAATTGAAAATTCTGTCATTAATAACTCACCTTCATGCAGTTCCAAAACCATAAAACCTTTGTTCATCTTCAGAACACAAATTAAGATATTTCTGTTTTCTTTGCACATAAAAAGTATTCTCGTAGCCTCATAACATTACAGTTGAACCGCTGATGTCACATGGACTATTTTAACGATAGACTATTTTACTACCTTTCTGGGCCTTGAATTTGTCTGTCGATTCAGGGTCAGAAAGCTCTCAGTTTTCATCAAAAATATCTTCATTTGTGTTCCAAAGATGAACGAAGGTCTTACGGCTTTGGAACAACATGAGGATGAGTAATTTATAACAGAATTTACATTTTTGGGTCAACTATCCCTTTAAGTGTTTCACATGTGAAATATTATGAACTATGTATGCCACTTAAACATCTTATCTATATATAGTGTAGGCAAAAGAACATGTTTTAGTGTTTATATTTTACAGTTGTGGCATTTAGTGCTTTTCTATTGAAGTGTTGAACAGGAACGAGTTGTGATGTCCTTCATCAGCATAGTCTGTTTCAGAGTCTATCCGTGCTTCTTTGAAGTGTATATGAAGACTGTGGGAACCTCACCTCTATCACAGCTTGATAAGGTAGAACTGTACCCCAATGAGCAGATGCTGAAAGCCAGGTGTTTGCACAGTCACCATACTGACATTAAATTCAGATTTGCACAAGAACTTACTGTAACTTCCTTATGGAGAATAAACTTCATTACCATTCTAGTTTCTTCCTTGAGAATCCACAGCACCATCATTCTGAGTATTAAAGAAATAGTTGCCCCAAAATGAAAATTTGCTCAGTTTCTTCATCTGAAGAGATCACAGTGGATCCTTTGCAGTGAATGGGTGCCGTCAGAATGAGAGTTCAAAGAGCTGATAAAAACAGCGCTATAATCCACAAGTAAACCACACGACTCTAGTCCGTCAAGTTTAATCAGCTACTTTGATTTTGACGGCACCCATTCATTGCAGATGAGGAAAAAACTTAGATGGCCTGAGGATGAGCAAATTTTCCTTCAGTACAACATCTTCAACAAACAGTAGTTGCGCTAAGGGAAAAACATTTTCACTCTCTATCAGGAATAATGATTAACACTAATTTGATGACGGTTAGGTTAACCTTAACAGATTTAGATTAAAGGTCAAATTTAACAGGTCGTCTTTCAACAGCTTTTTGTTCCAGTGTAATGGATCGAAAGTATAACAAAAGCAGGGACAGTCCCTTTGGGGCAACCTGGGGTTAAGCACTTTGCTCAAGGGCACAATGGTAATAGAGCCATGTGCTGCACTTTAGCCAGTAATGAGCATGTAATTTTGACCAAGGGAGACCAATTAAATCCACAATTTGAGGAAAACCTTCTTCCGGTGTCTCTGAGATTTATCCCTCAGTGTTATAGCCTATGAAAGGGGCTCTGTCAGAAATGCAGAGCAGTGACTATGGTTGACATGCTATTCGTTCACACAGCTACAGTGGTATACATTTATGTTGACTTGGCAAGGGGAAGACGTCCAGTATACTGTACGTTCAGATATATAGAGCTAAAGGGCATGTTCATATTTTTTAGCACAAGTGAATGTGTTTTCGCTGTTTGCTGACACATCACTCCCTAAAGCAAAGCACACATCTGCTAAATTCGCCCACATTCTCTCAGGGAAAAGAAACAACACACATTGTTTGCAGGGAATAGTTGACGTGTGAAAGGTGAACCATGTCCTCACCTCACTCTTACCTGTTGGAACATCCTTTCAACTTTGATCTATCTATCTATCTATCTATCTATCTATCTATCTATCTATCTATCTATCTATCTATCTATCTATCTATCTGCCTCCTTACCAGGGCGTTTTCTTCGAGGAGCCAAGTGAGGCAGTATCTCAAAAAATGAATGAGAAAAAAATTCATAGTATAAAAATAAAACAAAGTCAATATTACAAAATATAACATTAGAAAGTGTACAAATCACTTAAAAAAAAAATAATAATTCATGGCTGGGACATGAATTTACATCTGAAAAAGTTTTCATTTCTGTTAGAAACTGCAGTGATATGTACTCATTGATACGTCTTTCGCATCTTGCGAAAAAGTTCCCACAGGTATGTTTTCATCATTAGATTAGGTAGGTAGCATCTATCTCTTCCGCACCTGCAGAACATTGTGCACTCTGAAACATCTCTATAAATTTATGCATACAAATCTCAGAAAAAAGAAAAAAAAAATGATTGATTTATTATTATTCAATAGTACTGCTGGAGTCTTAAAAGTACATCAAGTCAAACATTAAATTTATTTATAGCTGTGCCTAGCACGATACACACTTTATAAATAAAGCCAAATGAAAGAAAGAACTATGAAAGGAGCCTTCCGACATTACCAGTGCAGCTGAGTGAGCTCCTTTGATCACTGTCTGTGCCATCAGCAAAAGTAAATACAAACAGTTGTTACTGCTTCAATGTGTGTAATAACTGGCATACATACCATTCAAACCACAGCGTAACTATACGTATCTGTAAAACCCCACTAGACATAGAAGGAAATTAAAACAAGAAATACCGAGGGGAGAGAAGAGATCAAACTCTCCCACTTAATGAAGATGTTCAAACACACTCTTCAAAAATTATATTAAAACATGCTGTCTTTCAAGAAAAGATGCATGTGATTAGATGCTTTCCGTCATTTCTCTCATTTCCACTTCTGTACATAAATCAACACTGGGAAACTGTTTGGCATTACGTGAAACCCTGGCTGACTGATTGAAACGTGCTGCACTCCTCTCTCCACATGTACAGACGCAAGACTGCTGATATCTTGTGATGGGTGAAGATGTCTGGATAACGTGACTCATTGCTAATGAGGATTATATTAGCATTCTTTCAGATTGATGAGTCATCACCCAGAGATCTCCCTGAGCATGATTTATTCAAGAGGAGATAGGAGTTGTTTCTCACACTTCTGCAGTAATGATCAGTATGAGGAGGACAGAAAGAAGGTCTGTATGGAAGGCAGAGGTTAACAGAGATTTGCTAGAATTGCTAGAAAAAGGACAAAGCAAACCAAGAACGCATGATTTCTCTGTATTACATAACAGTCTTGAGTAACGTACTAAGCTTGTTTAATGCACGGTCACAGTCAGGTCATGATATAGGCTTGTCACTTTCATTTCCATATTTCTGTGTAAATAAATAAATGCCATATACACTTTATTTACGTTATAGGTGAAGATCACATTGGATTATGCAAATCACGTAATGAAAAGTGAAAGACTGAACGACAGGATCATTTATAAATCTGCCGCAATCAAGAAGTGGAGGATGGCGCTCCACTACCGTACATACAGTATTGTTTCTTTTTGTTTACTATACTAAGGAGTCATTCACACAGAACGGGTTTTTACATTCCAATGCACTACTTTTCCACTGTTTTTCTATGTAAACACGCTTGACGGACCTGCATAACCGTTGCGCTCGCATCTTTTGCAGCGGCTCGCACATGAGCGTCGCATTTTTAAGACACCGTGTCAAGTTAAAAGAGGCTGCGTCCGAAAGATCTAAAATGCTGCCTTTGGAGGCAGCATTCCAAGGCAGGAAGGCGCATTCGAATACAAATTCAATATCACTTCTTGTCTCCGGAGGTACCTTCTTCTGATCGAATTTTGAAGGCAGCATAGCTGTATCCTTCACTGCCTTAGATATCCCACAATTCTGTGCGTTCCATTCCGTGATGGTTGAGCTAAAAAAATAGCGATGGCATTTGAAAGTTGCGTTTGGTGGTCAGTTTGTGTGTAAATGTATATTTTTGACTAACTTTTTGCACTTTTGATGTTATTTCTAGCGAGAAATCAATATTATAGTATCTAAATATTTGTTTAGTTATCATCAAAACTAAACATTAAACCGTTATGCTGCCTCACAAGCCTGTCAGAAATCAGTTTCATAAGGTGGCTTTGTGCAAAAACGCTGCCTGCAAAGTCACCGGCTGACAAGGCAGCGAGGCAGCAAGTCAGCTAGTCAGCTGTCTAGGTTTTCGGGCGCAGCCAGAATTTCAACTTTTACACGCAGTGCCGCTCATCAATGTCTGTTTCAAAGCAGTGGACCAATCAGAAGAACTTGGAGGCGGGGCAAGAGTTGTGAACTTCTGTTTACAGTAGCAAGTTGTCATGACAACTTTTTTATTTGACGGCAACATGGCTTCAAAGGGCTCTAAACGATCCCAGCCGAGGAATAGGGTCTTATCTAGCGAAACGATCTGTCATTTTTTTTGGAATGTTTTTTTTTTCTCGTGTAGCACTAGCTCTGGGACGCGCATTCACGGCGTTACGTATTATTGAATCACATCGAAAGGTCACGCGGAACTACAGACCCAGTGTTTACAAAGCGAACGTGCAAAGACTAAGAATGTGCAAGTAAGTTTGTAAACACTGTTTACAAACAAAAAGGTACAACGATGTCCTCCTCTCAAGTTGTAGGAGAAAATAAGATGGAGTTTTTTGCCATACTCAGTACACAGACGATGAACTTACACGTGATTCGTAGTAATGGGATGGGAAGTTCGGATCATTTTGCCGACTCAGAGTCTCATTCAGCAAAATTAACAAATGTTTTTTTGAGTAATTTTGTTCAATTTTCGCAGAATATAATTAAAATGTTAGGTGTTACTTCCCTAATACATCTACTGCTTACACAAACGTTGATCACACTACAAACAAGACAAAACTATAATGCTGTAAGAAACAGAAAAGATTAATTCATTGTTTACTTTTAGTCTATGATTAGCTCACCTCACTTCTTATCTGACAAGTTTTCGGGTTTGAGTCATTCGTTCATCACGTGACAGCCCCATAAGATGAACGACTCGAAAAACCCGAAGACTCGAAAAAGGTGAACTAATTCCAGTACAGAACCTGATAGGATGTTGTCAAGTGGCTCTCTCTATTGAAACCAACACGAAAGTGACTTAAACTGCAATTCATCGACTGGCCACTGGAGACTGGCTCCAAAAGGGAGTCAATCCCATTAAAATGCCCAACTTTACAGCAGAAAAAAATATGTTTACATCCTGGTACAAAAAGTGGTTTTGGTCTATACAGCTAATTTTGCCCTTGATGTCAACTGTGAGGGGGGCGAATTTTTTTTTTTAACTCATCCGTTTAAATTATATTAAGCCTTAAAGTTCTGCATAATTTGGGGTGTGGCCACTTGAGTGATCGGTGGATTGCCGCTGCTGACACCACCATTGTGCTAGGCGGGCGTGGTTTCAGCAACCAGCTCCACGCATGTCCCGCCTTTTCGCCCATTTTCGATTATCCGGGAGTGACGTGCAGTGACGTGACGTGATTCCAAGATGGCAACGGCCGACTCCCGCCCATTAAGAGCTTCAAAAATGCTCTTCAGAAACCTACGGGTGACATCACAGACACTACGTCTATAGTTTTTACAGTCTATGGATGTTGCGCATGCGCGACTAAACGAATCACTTCCCAGAACGACTCGTTCTTCCCGAGTCACATTGAAGATTTGTTCAGAATGAAAAACCCAATACTAATTCGTAGCATCGTGGACGTGCATCCCAGAGCCTGTGCTACACGGGCTTTTGTGCTTAAAAAGTATGCAAATTTTTTTTTTTTTTGAAAAAATGACTGATCGTTTTGCTAGATAAGACCCTTCTTCCTCAGCTGGGATCGTTTAGAGCCCTTTGAAGCTGCTTTTAAACTACATTTTGGAAGTTCAAAATCGGGGCACCAGTGAAGTCCATTATATGGAGAAAAATCCTGCTTTCCTCAAAAAAGATAATTTCTTTACGACTGAAGACAGAAAGACATAAACATCTTGGATGACAAGGGGGTGAGTAATTATTTGTAAATTGTTGTTCTGGAAGTGGACTTCTCCTTTAAGACACGTTCTGTGTGAATGGCCCCTAACAAGTGTTGGGTTAGCAAAAGATTGTAAGTTGTTAATTATCAAGATTGCTTCAAAATATAGGGGAAAGAATATCTGTGTATGCTAGCATAATTACCAGCAAAAACAATACGGTAATAAAACCTACCATGCTGCAATCTTTCATTGGTTTGACCAATATTGATTTGCTATATATATCAGCGTGGATGAAAAATTCCCTCATGGACAACACCACCGCCTAATTAAGTTGCACTACAGGTAGTTAGTAAATAAAATCCATGTTTTTGTCCTGAAATATGACCATAAATTGATGCAAGTGTTTAGTGAATTAATCCAACAGTCTTTCTGATACAATTCAGTCATTTTTCAGCTCTTATAAGCACGATGACCCAAATGAGTCAGTAATTGTAAGTTAATGTAATGCTCTTGTGCTTGGAGGAATAAAGTCGGCTCAGTTCCAGCATCAGCCCAACAGGGATAGATGCCTTAACACACGCGGTCAGGTCCAGCAATTACTACAGAGCCCGAAGGCAGACACCATTTCTGTCCATCACTCTGTTTCTCTCTCCCTGTGTTTTATTTCTCTCCCATATCATTTTATATCTCCCCTCTGCTCTTTAAATACCGCTATAGAGCAGGCCAAACATATTTTGTTCTTAATATTAGTGACAGACGTAATAAGTAACACAAACAATGTCAAGTGCATTATGATAAAGTCATACTGTGGTCATTAACCTGAATCTTCACGACACCAAGTTCTTGGCACCTGACTATGACATTAGTGTCAAAAAAGCAGAGAGTGTTTGACAGCACATTCCTGCACAGCTGTCATACAGCATGCAGCCTGTGACTCCTGTGCGCTGTCATCCTGCTGGAGATGTTCGGGGTTTGCTCATGAGCGAGCACCACATTCGCAGTCAATCTGTAAGGTGTCACTTAAGCTGAAGGTCCACAGCAGGGTCAGAAATTAATCAGGACTCCTGAAGAAATGCCACACTCCAAAGTGATCCAAATAACACACATATACTGTATGTACTAGTATGTGAAATTAACATTATGGAGTTGATTCCAAGTGGCATTTTTTTCTGACTAGTGTATGTATGCATACATGTCAGGGGTGCAAAAGTTTACACCCCCAGCCCTTAATGCATCGTTTTTCCTTCTGGAGCATCAGTGAGTGTTTGAACCTTCTGTAATAGTTGCATATGAGTCCCTCAGTTGTCCTCAGTGTGAAAAGGTGGACCTCAAAATCATACAGTCATTGTTGGAAAGGGTTTAACTAGACAAAAATGCTGAAAAATCAAAGAATTTGTGGGACCTGAAGGATTTTTCCGAAGAACAGCGGACAGTTTAGCTGTTCAGGACAAACATTAAACAAAAACAGCTGTGGATCATTCAGGTAACAACACAGTATTAGGAAACAAGTGTATGTAAACTTTTGAACAGGGTCATTTTTATAAATGTACCTATTATTTTCTCTTGTGGGCTATATGTAAACATCTTTTATGTGAAATATCTTATTCAGCTCAGTACTAAACAAAAAGTAACATGGATTTTGTATGATCCCTCTTATTTTGGTAAAATAATTCACATTTTGCAGATTCTGCAAGGTGTATGTAAACTTTTGACCTCAACTGTATTGTTTAAAATGTTACTGCCTTGAGTTATTATTTTGAAATAATGTAAAACGCTTAAAAACACTAACTTCATGAGATCATACTTGGCTTTAATAAATAGAATATTAATTACATTGTTAATGTTAATCATGTTTTCACCCATTCTTGTCCTTATACATATTTAGTCAGTTCCGTTTTAAGAAAAGAATACTGATTTAAAAAACGTATTACATATAGTCAGAAAAAAATGCCACTTAGAATCATGAAGTTAATTTTGGTCACTCAACATTTTTGCATTTATCAGAGCGCTCTCTCTTTTTCTCAGCAGTGAGGTCAGTGATCTCTCTCTGCTTACAACAACAGAGGGATTTACAACATGCTGTCTGTCTTCCCGAAACGAACCCTCCTTCTCCTACTGCATTAAGTAACCTCCTCCGCTCTCTGCATCGCTACAATCAATACAGCACCTCAGAGAGGCACTCAGTCCCCTAAAGCTGAAGATGCACCACAACAGTGTCTATCACTCACAATTTCTACATCTGTCTCCCAATAGTGCCTGCTGGTTTGTACTCATTTGGTGCAAACATTTTCCAAGTCCATTAGGCAGTAAACACAAGAAAACCTCTTGACACCTACACCCTCAACAGCTCACAATATTATCTGACCTAACCCAGGGAATGACGAGTCCAATAAAGGGGACCAATTACGGGACCAATAAAGGCAACTGGCAAACCACCAACAACACAAAAAAATTACGTCTCAGAGAATTTCTCTCAAAATAATTCAATTATACAGGCAATATGCTGTTCTTAAATTAGACACAATCTGATAAGAAATTCAGCTATATATACTGTTTCTGTACAATATTGATTGTAGGATCAATAAACCTGTCATTTAAATGGACTGGGAGATCAATAAACCCTCTGGACCTTAAACTCCTGACATTCTACCTCCTACTTAAAATGCTCCACATAATGATGCATTGCATAATACATGTCAGCCACTGTCCCTGTTTGCTGTAAGACATTATGGGCGATCTAGTTTCTCTTTCCCAAGACTGCAGCAAGGGGAAAAGATTTGATTTACATTTGAATAGGTGCAAACCCAAAATGTCTTGGCAGAGAAAACAACAGATGATTGTCAGAGGTGCGCATACGGGAGAGAAGACTCATTAGAGTAATTATACATCAAGATACAAAATCTTTTTTCCCATTTGGGTTAGATTGTCCTTCAAATAGAAGAATAAGCTTTTTGCTAGGTGCACTGTACAATGTGTACAACTTGTCATTTTTGTACAATTATTTATGTAGTACAATTTAAAAAATGTAATCTTGTAACCTGTACTAAATTCCGTAATAAGTAATGGAATGCTGGTATATCATGTAATTAATTGACAGCACTACTATTATCAGACAAGCATGGTTTAATGGGAAATACAAAAGAAGCGATGGTAAAAACAGCATCTGGACAGCCACAGTCAGTAATTAGTCAGAGACGGCAGATCAATAACTACCACAAATGCAGGAATGCATCACTGTATTGCACTGAATGAATGAGCTAACATATCACCTTTATTTGTGAATGCTGCTGCTTACTGACATATGAAGCATGAAGAAAAGACATCCAACACAACTGTGCAACTGGTGAGTGGAAATGACTTTCCCAGCAGGGTGTTTCAGACATCTTGTCATATGCAACACACTGAAACTGTCTAAACCGTCATAAACTGTAAGTCTCCTTGAAATTATAGCTGTTAAAATAGTGGTGATCTTACAAATCTAACTGCAATCTTACTGTTTTTATTATTTATAAATGCCTTTGAGAAAAAGAAGTACAATTTAGCAATACTAATTTGAGATTTGATTTATATATATATATATATATATACATATATATAACAAAGCAAACCAGGACTTATACTATAATATACTTTAAATACACATAAAACCAATTTAATGTAATATTTCCAGACACTTAATTTCATGTTAAATAATGTTTAAAGAAAATGTATTATAGTTTAAATTCATTTTAAATGCAATTAGTTGAACTGTAGAGTGCTTTCGAACACACTTCAGTACACTTAGGTACATCTTTATATGCAATTTGATAATTATTTCTATTGCCTTTGAAAAGTTTACTGTTAAACACTAAGCAATTTCTGAAAAATGCTTTTGACCACAGTGTCGGACTCTGGAGTCCTAAAACACACTTGTAGCCAGTCAGCAGTACAGTGCGTGTCTTGTAATAAGAAGAGAGGACGGATATTATCAGATCGACTATAGAGGAATATGAGATAAAAACAGAGAAAAAATATCGGAGGAACAAAACGCTAAAAAGAAGGGTTACGATCAGGCAAGAGGACCTGTGTAAATATCGGAGAAGTTTTCCGATGTCGAGGTTGTGTTTTTTTCTTTTTGATAGCTGAGTAATGTTGATTTTGCATTGTTTCACAAAATTTATCTGTGTTGGCTTTTGTTTGAATATGCTTGTGTAACATCTTTACTTGTTTCTGCGTTTGCTGTTACGCCAGTGTTGTGTACGTGTGTGTGTGGGGCAGAGATATCAAAATAGGGGCGAGGTCCTGTTGGGCTGCGGGCGTGTTTGTTTTGGTGCTTTCACATATTAACATTGTTTGGCGAAAATTGCTTAGTGCACCTTTAATGTCACTTCTATTGAATTTGCATGCCATGTATTAAACCATATTTGTAATTTGTGGAAGCCTGTTTCCACCATGGAAAAAATGTGAGAAATAAAGTCAGATTTTCTTAATTCTGACTTTATTTGTCTCAAATGCAAGTGTGTGTCTCGCAATCCTGACTTTTTCTTAAAATTCTGACGTTTTTGAACAGTCGGAATTGTGTGATAAACTCGCAATTGTAATTTATTAAGTCTGAATTGTAAGATATAAACTCACAATTGCGAGAAATCCTAACTTTTTTCCCATATATACGAGTATGTATCCCGTAATTCCGACTTTTTTCTCGTAATTGCGGGCTTATACCTTGCAATTCTGACTTTTTTTCTCGGAATTCTTACTTTTTTGAAAAATTTAGCAAAATAAAGTCAGAACTGAGTGATATAAACTTGCAATTGTGAGTTATTAAGACAGAATTGTGAGAATGATATAAACTTGCAGTTGCAAGAAATAGTCAGATATTCGCAATTCTGACTTTATTTCTCACAAATGCAAGTTTGTATCTCGCAATTCCAACTTTTTTTCTTGCAATTGAGAGTTTATATCTCACAATTTTGACTTTTTTTGTAAAAAAAAATGTAAAAACATGTAAAAATGAAGTCAGAATTGCATGATTAACTTGCAAATGTGAGTTATTAAGTCAGAATTGTGAGATATAAACTTGCAATTGCTCAATTTGGACTTTTTTTTGTTTGTATCTCACAATTCTGACTTTTTTTCTGGAAATTGTAACTTTTTTGAAATATTCTAAAAAATGAAGTCAGAATTGCATGATTAACTTGCAAATGTGAGTTAAGTCAGAATTGTGAGATATAAACTCCCAATTGCAAGAAAAAAAGAGTTTTGCAATTTTTACATTTTTTCACAAATGCAAGTTTGTATCTCGCAATTCTAACCTTTTTCTTGCAATTGCGACCTTACATCTTGCAATTCTGACTTTTTTTTCTCACAACTGCAAGTTTATATCTCGCAATTCTGAATTTTTCATGCAGTTCTTACTTTTTTGAAAAATTCAGAAAAATGAAGTCAGAATTGCGTGACATAAACTTGCAATTGCGCATTATTAAGTTAGAATTGTGAAAATTGTGAGATTTTGAAGTTCTGACTTTATTTCTCGCAATTGCAAGTTTGTATCTCGCAATTCTGACTTTTTTCTCACAATTGCAAATTTATATGTCACAATTCTGACTTTATTTCTCAAAATTGAGTTATAGAGTCCAATTTTGAGGGGGGGAAGAGATATAAACTTGCAATTCTGACTTTATAACTCGCAACTGTTTATATCCAACAGTTTTGAGGAAAAAAATTAGCATTGTGAGTTTGTATGATGCAATTGCGAGAAAAAAGTCAGAACTGTGAGATTAAAAAGTCATAATAAACTTTTTTATTTATTTATTCAGTAGCGGAAACGGGCTTCCATAGTAATTACACAGTTGTAATGACAAAATTGCAATATATTAACTTACAATATATTAATGTAATATTAAATAACAAACCACAGTTAAAATTATAATCAAGTACTTTACATGTGCTTTTAGTATGTTAGTCAACATCAAAATAAGTGTTTTTTTAAAGCATGACAAACGATTATTAACATTTACTGAAAATTTAAGTGCACTTTTTTCACAAGTATTCTCATCATCTTTTTATGAAAAATCATTTTGAGATCACAAGATATTGCGAAGATACTGAAGCTTAATGTATACATGAGCAAGACAACAGGAAATGTAACATTAACCACTTTCTTATATGCATGCTCATATTTGCTGTGGGGTTGTTAACAGATGCTCCTGTTGTTTGTTTGACATGCTGAGAATCCACAGACACTCGCAGACTATAATGCCACTTTACAAGATGTGATTCCATTAGACATAGATCTGTTTCCTCTGATAATGTCTGCATCACTGAAGGCAAACGTCTCCCCTGTGCTGACTGTAACAGTCCCCTACAACGGTTGATGCTCAAAGATAGCTCGAAACGAGCCACGGAGGGTCATTACGGATACTGCCGAGCTCTATGAGATGGAGAAACTATCATATCGGTGTACCAGGAACACATAAACCTTTGGAAAGCCCCTGGGTGAGACCATTACTGCTGACTGAACTGTACAGCAGCAGCGCTAGGGTCACAGCCAAAGAATGCATGAGGTTTATCGGTAGATTCAGGCCCTATGAGACAGTGGTCACATGACAGCGTGGCCCCGATGAGTCTTGATGCACAGAGCATCAGTTTCCTTACTCAGCACACACCATAAGTCTTAACCTAGACAGTATTAAAATGTTATGCTGCTCAGATTCTTCTGATCTACAGCCTCGCATCTGTCTTACACCCTGCTCAAGAGAACAAATGTGAGTGAGCTAAAGAGAGAGAGATGTGGACAATGTGGGCAATTTGTTATGTAATGTATGTATGTTTTATTAATCAGTTCACACAGGCTTTAAAGGAATAGCTCTTCCAAAAAAATGAAAATCCTGTAATTTTCTTACCCTCATGTGGATCTAAACCCATTTGATGTTTTTTTAGGAACATGAAAGGATAATGTTGGAAAAACAAAGCACTTTTACGCACAACAGCAGTTTATAAGGAGAAAAATGACTCCAGAACTGGAGCAGTGAATGAATCTTTCTTTTGAGCTACTTCTTTTTAAACTACTGATTGATCTGAATCAAAAATCTGATTCATTCACCAGTGTTGTTATTTAACTAAAACTATTTATTTTTAAATTTAAATTAAATTAAAAAAAAAAATAAATAAATAAAATATAAATATTACATAGCAAAATTTAACCTTAAAAACGTAAACGAAAATTAGAAATGTTACCTTTCCAGTTTCTGTTTTTTCTAATTTAATTAACATATTATAACGTTATAACTGTGCACATTTTTATACTTAGTTATATTGAAAAGTTTCAATTCAGTCTATGTTTTTTACCCCATTTTAACATGGATTTCTATGGAGACTGGAACACGAAAGCACCCAAATGGAATCAATTTATCATTCTGACAATCAATCGAGTACTTGGATAAGTATAATATTTTTTGAGGTAATAAAAATAGACCTAAGCGAACAGCCTTTAAAAATACTTAAAATACATATATAATAGCAATGAGGCTATAATAATTGGTTCAAATAAAGTATCAAAACCAAGTAATAATATGGTTTGATTGAACAAAACTATGACAATACATAATGTACAGTATTATAAACGAGAACTCATGTACATTTAGCAGTATAACAAAGGTCTGCAGGGGGCGCCAACGGCCTGACAATTGTTTTTACACTTTACTGCATGATCTAATCCTTGTTTAATATTGACTAGACAACATTTAGTTCAGATGTTCACTAAATCTTTAATATTTGGCCATTTATTTTTGACAGAAATGCTACGGACACTGTCATTTCTTAATTGTGTGGACATCAAAACGTGTAAAACTCAGAATGCGGGTTAGCCCGTGTAATTGGGCTACTTCAACAATGTTGCCGTGGGTTGTTTTTCATGTCTGCGGGTTAAAGCGACCCCAATAGCGTAATATACAGTCCCTGTTTTACCAGAGGAACCCAGCCAAAAAACGTGTATTTTACCCTTCGGAAAGCGATTTTTACCGGGGACCCCCCTCAAAACGCCATTGGACTACTTTTGGGCTAGTTTTGAGTAGCAATTGGGCAGGTTTTGTTGTAAAAACCAGACAACCCTGCCTCAAGCTTTTATTCTGAAATTGCGATGAACAGTTAGCATATTGAGAATGATATTGATTTATCTTCCTGTGTTTGCACAGGTTTATATGATTTACCGTACAAATCTGATGAAATGGCGCACGTTGTGTTCCCAGACGAACATTATAACAAACCTAAACTCACAGCAATATACAGAGATGGAGTTTGAGATGCTCCACACATGTAAAAGATAACTCTTCATGTGGAAAAACATTTACTGTGATCGGAGGCGATGCACATACATAAAGTTCACGCATGTAAATAATTAAAGCACAGATGAATGCTATTGTGAATACACAATAGCATTATGATTTATTACGGTTGTTAAATTAGTTTAATATCTCCTGCAGCTTTGGAAAACGGTCTAATAATGCGTTTAATAGATTCTTGTCCATGAAATGCGCCATTTCCGGTATTTTGCCAGTTACTCGACGAGGGCAAATTAAAGTCAACAGTCAAACAGCCCTAAAATGACTAAAATGTAAACTAAAATGAAAAAGAACACATAAAAATAACAGCTAATTCAAAATATGAATAAATACTATAACAATATCCACCTTATTCTATAACGCAGAAGTAAGCCTATGGGCGAGACTTGTAGTTCATTTGCAGCTGTAGGGAAGTAACAGGAAGAATACGGCAATAAACAGTAATACAGTTTACACTAAACCAGTGTGTTCATAATTAGGATATTACATTAAAATAATATGGTAAGACACACCAATTTGCAATATCAAGCAGCGAAATGAGCTGTTTTGTACAGCTAAAAATAGCTGGAGGCGGATTAGGCAGAAAGGTGGAGGTGAACATTAGCAGTGAATATAAATACTTAAATTTCTGATTTAAGAACAGATATAAACTTACAAATGACATACATATGTGAAGGTTCTTGAAAATATCTAATTTCGTGTTCCACAGAAGAAATTAAGTCATATGGGTTTGGAACAATATGACAGTGAGTTTTCATTTCTGGATCAACTGTCCCTTTAAGGTACCCAGAAGCAGTACTTGCTCTCTCTCCTCTCTCAGTCAAGATACACGAACCTTAACAAGCCCAGGATTTACATTAAACAAAAAGTACAAAGCAAATTTATGCACCAGCAAGAAGAACAAGAGTCTAAACTGTAGCTCTGTTTCACTAAAACAAAAAGGCCCTGATAAGCACAGCTGGCTTTAACATGGTGATTAGCCTAATGCTAATTCCACAGATCAAATATAAATCCAGTCCCATTCATACGACGCATTAAACATTGATTCACCGTCACCACACAAAAAGTACACATCCGCAGACCCGTGATTAGCACAAATATCTCTATGAACAGGCAATTAAACTCAGTTTGTGTAAATCCACTAGTCTTTATGAATTCATATGGGTCATTATTGCAAAATGTCTGCTTTATCATAATTTAGTATTAGCTGGCTAATGCAGTACAACAGAATACCACACAATGCACCATATTGTAGCGCTGTGAGATAAATCCACAAACAACACAAGACTTTCTTCCCATCTGCTGTCATTTGTGATCACAGAGAGAAGCATGACAGAAACTCAGATGGTGCAGAACAACCGAGCAATAAACCAACAGCAAGCACTGCGAAGCTACACATCAGGAAATGATCAGCACTGCGACTCACTACCGCTAAAACTGATCTGAAGCCAGCTGTGGTTTATAAGCTAGAGTCTGTCAATTTAAACTGCATTTAGTCAGCTTTCCAATTAAAACTTTAAAGCTGAAGTGTGTCATTTCTGTGCTACTCTAGTAGTGGCACTCACCGAAAGTGTAAAAATGAAAAATCACACCACTGATTGAGTCACAAGTGACACACTGCTTAAATAAACAGAGCAATCACAGCTGAAAATATGTTTTAAAGAAATAAATCTAAAGAACATGGTGAATGCTATAAATAAAATATAAATAAATGTTCATTCAAGATTCCACAATTAAATATGTACATTTTTTATGTAAATTTATTTTCTTTATCTTGTTGGGATGTTTAGATACTGTACTGTAAAGCGAGACAAAAATACTCATTAAAAAAATATATTTCTGCAACAGCACAGGGTTTACACTCCTCACGAATCTGACCTACAAATGGCTGACTCATAGTTGTCTCTGCATATGATACTAAAATAAAAAGCAGTTTTTTAGCATCAAAAAATTACACACACCTTGTACTGTAATGTACCTGCCATTTAATTTTTGCAGAATCACTGTCCTATATTAATCTTTCTAAACTGTGCATTCAGTTGTGCGACTGTTCCCTGTTTACTCACTGGCTCTGTTTTTCAGCCTCCTGGGTGGCTCACTTTATGTTTCAACCACAAGCTACTAGTCACAGCTTAGTTTACTGTAGCTCAATCTATCTGTTACCCCTGTGGACCTGTAGAGGATTACTGATGAAACTGCTCAGTAACTCAAAAGCTGACCTGCACCACTGTTGGGATGCTACAGTACTTTTTGTAGAAAGTACTCTGAAAAAAACAAAACAAAAGAACAAGTGATTGTGGTGATGAAGAGCAAAGAGTGGCATTATGGTTTCAGGAGGTTTAAAGCACAAGCTTATTTATTTTTGATTGAATGTAGCAGCTTACGCTGTTGAAAAAAAACAGCATATGCCGGTTAGGTATGTTTTGAAGCATGACAGCTGGTTTGAGCTGGTTTAAGATGGTCATGAGCTGGTTTAAGATTGTCCTAAGCAACTAGCTCCTGCTGAGGACCAGCTCATAATGAGCTTATTACCAGGTGCCATGCTTCAAAACATATCTGACCAGCATATGATGGCTTTTTCAACTGGGTACACTGGCATTGATGGTTCCATGTAGAACCTTGAACATCCATGGAACCTTTCAAATGCAGAAAAGGCTCTTAAGCCGCTTTTCCACCATCGGGCTGAACCTTTCTTTGCTTAACCGTTCCATTCCGTGCCGGTCTGGGCCGGTCAGCATGGATATGGTTTCATTTCCCACTGTGGGGCTGATAAAACGGAACTCTTAGGAATGTAAACACAAATGCATCAGTCGTTGCCTTGGTAACGCAATTGTAATATAAACAGCAATATGGACAATGATCAGATATTTCTGTTTTTGGGACTACTTCATTAAATAACAGAAAAAAAGGACAACTCTTGGCGTAAAAAATAAAATAAACAGAAGGCGACGACAGGTATAACGTTACTAACAAATGCTGAGGGGATATGCAAGCCAACTGAGAACACACAAAAGGGAAAACCTTTTTAAAAAATACCACATTTATTGACAGTATTAATGCATGAGCTATGAACGCAGCGTAACAGCTGTTTACTTGGCTGTTTGATCAAATAGCGCGCTTTCGCTTAGCACACACAGTTATCAGCACGGTTTGGCACAGTTGTCTAACCGTGCCGAAAATTCTGGGCCGAGAACGGTTTGTAATCGTGCTGTGCCGTACCAGGCTCAGGTGAAAACACAACTGGAACCATACCTGACTTGACTGCTCTAAGAGCCGTTCGGCCCGATAGTGGAAAAGCGGCTTTAGTCGAGAAAGGTTCTTTCAATTTTTAAAATGTTCTTCAAAATGGTTCTTTTAAGATTTTTTCACTGAAATGGTTCTTCTATTGCATCACTGAAAAAACACCCTTTTGGAACTTTTATATTTAAGAGTGCAGAGTGTAGACGATGAGGGCCGCCATTATGAATTTTCCGATTGGATGCCGTTCTGCTCCGGTCTCCATAGGAGCCCATTCAAATAGTGCCCATCTGTTTTTAATGTAGCTAACATCGGCAGCTTCGTGTCATCTACACACTCATTAAACTTTAAAGGGGTCATCGGATGCCCATTTTCCACAAGTTGATATGATTCTTTAGGGTCTTAATGAAAAGTCTATAATATACTTTGGTTAAAAATTC